>CAUYQG010176561.1:0-25410 GCA_963574415.1 Tarsius wallacei
CACTATTAGCATGGAAGCATTTTATTTTCCACGATGTACTCATAGAAGCAACTTGAGGCAACAGTTCTTTAGTTCTTTGCTATTCCAGCTACTTGGAAGGCTGAGACAGAAGGATCGCGGAGCCCCGCAGGTCGAGGCTGCGGTGGCCGGGAGCGTGCCACTGCACTCCAGTCTGGGCGACAGAGTGAGACTCCAACTCAAAAAAAAATAAAAAAAATAAAAATAAATAAATAATAATAATACATATATATATAGGATTTTATATCAAATTTGCTTAAAATCTAGATAACACCTATAAGTCCCAAAGATAATGTTTATATGTCTCCAAAACTGTAATGATGTAACAGCTAACTAATTATTGAATAAGCACTTCACTGAGTACCAAAGTTTTACTAGGTACAATTGTCTTCATGATTTAATTGCCTCTTATTCAAGGTTTCCTGTCATTTTATGGGAAATAGCGCCAGAAGGGAGCTATTCCTGGGCCATCGGTCTGTACCCCTCATACCTGAAATTCTACTAGAACTGCAGAAATGAAATGCAGTGGTTTTACCTGCATAGTATGCCTTCTGTGTGCTCACTGGAACACCTGGAGGCCACTAGGAAGTGTATGACAGGGCCTATTCTTTTTCTGAATAAATCATCTTGGCCTTAATGACCAGGGGCTTAGAATCTCTGATTTAACTGAAACTATGCCCTCTGGATTGAATTAAGATATTATTTTTTCTTGTAAACAGAACTATTGATCTTTAAAATTTTAAACGGCATATTTGTTTAACATTTTAGAAGTGAAAAAATATATTCATGTGTCATTTTCCAATAGGCCTGTGAATTAGGTAGAGAAAATATTATTAATTTTATAGAGGAAGAAATGGAGGAGCACTGCCTCCAAATCAGGCAATATTTAGTGCTCTTCCACCTCCATTTGCCTGCCTTGCTGAATTTATGCCACTCTGATTTCCTTTTCCCTGAGGCTCTTCTTCAACTGATTGTTCCCCCAGCCCCCAGGCAGTCTACAGCTGAGGGATTGAGTCTCCCTTTGGTATCCGTTTGCTTTATTCTTTTAGAACAAATAAAAAGAGGATTCTGTTCTGATTTTTTATGTTAATTTTTAATGAGTGAGTTCCAAAAGACAGGAAGAACTGCCAATTTATCAGCACTTTTACTTTATAGATGGAATAGCAAAGAACTAAAGAACTGTTGCCTCAAGTTGCTTCTATGAGTACATCGTGGAAAATAAAATGCTTCCATGCTAATAGTGGTATGGTCAAGAGATGGACTATGATATGGAACTTATCAAATTGACTGACATAACCATAGAGTCTTCCAGGAGAAGTTTCCTGTGTAGTGAAAAAGGTTAAAGTCCATCCCCAACTCCCCCAACCCCACGCCTCACACCATTTCTAGCAAGATCCAAGAGTCTGTGGTCTGGACATGGTTGAAAACATTTATACTATGTGAATACTTTTCTACTAATAAGACAAGCAATAATTAATATTTTAGCTCTGCATCATTTGGTAAATAAAAATGGTTTGATAGTATTTCCACATATGAAAGAGAGATTCGTGAAGAAGAACTATATTTTAAATAATTTTTATTTGAACCCACTAGGCAGAATATTAGTATATTATTTTTTTCTCCCTTTACCTTTTCTCTTAAACTGTATCTATTTAATTAAAAATAAAATAGAGATAATTATCTGAACAATTTCACAAAATTTTCCAACTAAGTGACACAACTTTTTAAAATGATAAAAAAAGAAATATGCTACTATATCTTTCTCAGTTTTCCTGTTTATTTTGTGAGTAGACCCAATCTAAAGGTCAAATAAAAGCAGTATTTTTGGCTTCTGTCATGTTACCACTGGCTTGTTAAACTGATAACTGTTTGAAAAGGATACTTCTTGTGAGTAGGAAACATGCAATTGAAGCATGAGACTGGATAGAACGGTTCAACTTACCTTTACTATAAATCAGCTGTAAAATGTGACTTAAACTGACTTTGAGAATTGGTTTCATAGTTCTTTTCTTGCTCTTAGTGACATCTGGCTTAGCATTCTCTTTGAACTTATTTCCTGGTGCCACAATCTTCCATTTATGGGGATGATTTCTGTAAATCACCAGATTAAAAAAAAAAACTCTAATTGGATTTTTTATTTTTAACAACTCAGCCACCATGCTTCTGAAATATAGTAATTGAGTGTACAATCGGGACTCCTGTGAGTTGCCGATGCTGTGGGGGTTAAAGTTGGAGACATATTATCTGAAAGTGTTGAATTCTTGATATCTGGAAGGTATATAAATCAGCATTGTCCATCTTGTTTTGCCTGTTAAGACAGGTGGATTCCATTTGTACAGATGTTCTTTCTTTTCTCTCTCTCCCTTTTTTTCTCTCTAAAAAGAAAACAAAATATATAGGCCCATTAATTTTCTCAGATCAGCCCCATTGATAGGGCATATTCTTGGGAAAAGTACATTTGCTGTTCAATTGTGTATGATATACAAAAAAGGGGCAAAATGCCCAGTCCTCTTCACTTTTCCCAATGATAAAGACTTAAGTACTAATGAAGCTATAGGAATCATTTGTCTTGGGTTATCTCAACATTTAAGGGGAGATAATGTGTTTCTAAAATTAATCCAGTGGGCTTAACTTGGCTTTAAAAACTGAGCATAAATATTAAGGCCTAAGATAAGATAATCACAAAGATTTAGATGACTACACTACCTCTCTCTTATTTTTTTAAGTGGGCATTTTTCATAAAAGCTATTTCTTATATATGTCATTGGAGTAAAATGTTCAGATTCTATTCAATATTTTTATAGTTATATGTTCTTTTTGAAGTAGTTTCAAGTGGCAAGGAAAGAAAGACAAAATGAATTAACTGTGGAACTAGTCAGTTATTTTATTTAAAATGTTAAAAACTACAGAACTAGGCTTGGAGACAGTTTTGAAATCAACTCATACAAATTTTTAATGTACAATGAGTTAATATTCCTTTCTTAGTTTTTCTCAACTGTTTCTCATCATCTGTTTTTTTAGAAGTTAAGATGTTAGTATGATGCCTGAAGTGACTAAAGAGATTGGAGCGAAAGATATTTACGTTAATAGAACCCTTTCTAGTATTATTTTAAGGAGAGCAAATATTCAATGTAGGGGCAGAGAGGTAGGCCAGTTGCAGTCTGTTTTAACTGGGTAGCCACAAAAACAATAGCAGAGGAAATGGCACTCATTTTGGTGTTTCGAGGGGGAAAAAAGGACAGTGCCTGAGTTTTAGCTCGCATTAACAGGTACATAAAATAGAAAGCATGAAGGTAGCATCATATAATGAAATTAGACTCATTTATGCTCTATATAAGCATTTTCCTACGTTGTTTTTTCAATTTCAGAATTTTCAAGGACACTTCTAAAAGTTTGTAGAAAGCGGAGTTGTGCAGCTGGGCGTAAATTCACAGCTGTTCAACATCCCAAGGCTTTCAAGGAATTCGGTTGCTAATTGGTTCCAACGCCAAATGAAGTTGTGTTATCACGCAACAGGAACTCAGATGTTGTCTGGACCTAAGCTTGTCGCATACAACTTCTATAAATCATGATACAGATTCTTTTTCGGGGGATTCTGGCCAGAGCAATTTAGTGACTGTTAAAAATTTAAGCATCAGTTTCTCAAGTGGAAACTAGCCAGTCTTTTAGTGAAGAGGGAAACAAAAGAGTGGAGATTTGACGAGCACCTTAAAAGGGATCAGGAAACATTCACCAAAGGGAATGAATTTACATACAGAATATTTATAAAGATGGAACATGTTGCCAGCAGTGTTTCTGTGCTAACATTTTTAAGCAGTTAGTTATAAATCATCTTTATTCCTTCTTTAACTTCTCTTTCCTCAAACTGAGTTATAATTATCCTGCGAGATATGTGTTTTAAATGGCATGTGGGTGTATAGGCTAATTCCAGAGAGAATCAAGGACAGATTGAACAGTAAGCTACAATGCACAGGGACAAAGGGATATTACTGTTTTTCCTGACGTTTCCTTCCAGTTAAAAAAAAAAGTTAGTTTGATGTCACTGTACTGTAATTAGTACACAACACATAGGGATTACACATATTCATCTAATAATACCTGAAATAATAAATTAAGAAGGCAATACATACAATTCTGATGACCTTGGAAATGATATGTAAGTAAACCATGAAGATTAGCGAGCTAAGCAACGGACAGATAGTTTGAAACAAGTTTCTCAACTCATGAGATGAAAATTTTTTGTTTCCTTATAAAAGGAAACTAATCAGAAATAGATGTTTTCTTGAAACAGAACGTTCTAAAAGGGAGTTGGGGGAAAAGCAACAGTATTTTAAATACACTTTGCAATCTGTAATTCTGCTCGATCTTGTATAATTGTCCAACGTGCTTAAAGGGTGGCAAATGGAATTAAGATGGTTGGAAATGTTGAATGAAAAATTCTGCTTCTAACATAAATCGGAAAGTAGAAAGTAATAGTCACACAATAGCTTTATTATTCTTCATAAAAGCTACGGTTGAAGACACGAGCGGCATCGGAGTCTCTGTGGCGCAATCGGTTAGCGCGTTCGGCTGTTAACCGAAAGGTTGGTGGTTCGAGCCCACCCAGGGACGCGCGATCGTTTTAGGGGCAGGTCGCCCGTAGTTTTGCACAAATCTGAGTTCAGGCCTCCGGGCTAAACTGGGGTGGACTCCAGGGACCGGAGCAGAGAAACCACCGACTGTCAATCGTGCGGCCAACTGGCGGGTGGCTCTTCGGCTTCCGGGCGTGCTCGGGGGCCCTCCTGTAACCGCCGTCCTCTCCTGCTGGCAGGTGGACGCCGCCTGCCCTTACCCCGGACCGGCGCGCGGGTCTCAGCCTCGCCAGGACACTGGGGCGGCGAGCGCTGGGGGCGCTCAGAGGCCGCGCGGGCCCGTTCGCCGCGCGCTCCCGCCGCTCCGGCTCCTTGCGTCCCGGGAGGCTCGTGCGCGCGGGGAGGGCGGCCCGGACAGGTCTTGCTCGGCTTCGGGACGCATGAGATGTCACGGGGCCAGCTGAAGGCGTGTATTGCAAGAGCGTCAAGTTCAAGCTGCACACTGATTTAAAACTCTTATTCTGTTGAAGTGTGGCCCTTCGTTTGTCTGTTCCCCGTCAGCGTAAACACACACTCCGTCTGCGACTTCAACTTTAGTTGTTCCTGGTATTATTCAATTCAGAAATAATTTTTGTCATAGCAAATCCTTTCTGTGGACACTGTTGTAAGAGTATTTATGTACTTTACTTTTTCTACTAAAGTACTAGACTTTGCAGGAAATGAAATAAATCTGCAAAATTCCCATCGATGCAGAAAAGGAGAAAATCTATTTTACAACAGTGTAGTTGTTAAACTTACTTTAAAAAAAAAAGTAATTATGAGAATTGAAAAATGGAGCTGCTACCATATTTTTGCTTCAACATTCCATAATCCTTTTACCTTTTATTTCTCAAAATGCAAAACTCTCTCAAAAAAGTTACCTTGTACAATCTGATTCTCTAAATATATGCTGCTTTGTTCCATCATAATAATTATTGTCTTTGGTAGAGGTTACAAAACTTTGAAAAACAAATTTGAAGAAAAGTGTAAGAATTGATGTATCCTATTCCTGCAAATATACAGTTTTATAATTTTCTTTATATTTTCCCCAGGTTTACAGATCAATAAAGGCTAACATTTATGCGCACTTTCTACTTACCAGGCTCTGTTCTAAGTGCTTTCGTGGATTAATACATGTAAATCTCATAACCCTTCCAGGTCCTATTATTGCCATTGCACAGAAGAGACTACTGAGGCACACGGCAGCTGCACAATTGGCTGAACAATTTGCCCAAAGCCAAAGTTTGTAAGCTAGGTCGTCAGGCCCAAATCCTGAGCTCCTCACTGCCGTACTGCCTACCTGGAAGTTCTCTCCTCTAAAATACAGCTACTTGATTAATTTAAAACCAAAAGTGATATTTGAATTGGGTTTTATGAAATTTCATTAATAGTGTGCCCCAAAACTTGTAAAGGGGGTAAATAAAATAAAATAAAACAGCACACTGTACATGACATGCTAAAGGGCATTGTTAAATTATGCTTTTATTGTGCTGCTCAATTTTATTCAAACGAAAACTGGGTGTGAACATGAAATCTTCCTGCGAATGTGTCTTTGGGAAACCATTTGAGAGTCCCCTCATGACTTCATGTTACCCTAGTTACTTTCCAAACCCCATCACCAAATTCCATCCCACTGGGGATTGAGATTCAACATATCCATTTTGGGAGGACACAAAAATTCGGTCCACAACACTCTATCTGAGGATGTTAGGAGATGAGGAGATTAGGAGAAAGAATAGAATTTAGAAATCAGTTTTCCATGCCTACTCGCTTACGATCTAGCCATCTATGATAGACTAGACAAGAATAAATGTATGCTACTAAGGCAGAAAATATGAGAACTTCACTATTTAAGTGTTTAATTTTGTCTGTAAGCAAATAAAAAGTGCTATTAAAAACACACCCATCAAAAAACAAAAAACAACCTTTTAGAAATGAGTATGACATTTAAATTAATTGAACTTTTATTTTTTAAAATAAAGTTTAAATTTTAAAACCAAGATGAGATTTGACATTAAAAGGTGCTGTAGAAGAATACATCTTAATTTTTGAATCTATAGTTCTTTGTTGGAAGAAAATAAATAGTTGTCCTATCATTTTGAATCTATAAATACATATAAAAAAATCTACAGCTGTATGAAAAAAGCTATGTTTAAAGCTGTGGAAAGTCCAAAAATATCACTGGGAAAAGGCATTAGAGAAAGTACCAGTGTATAAGAATTTAAAGCAAAGTTTTGCTTTCTTTTTTTAAACAAAATTCTTCATTGTTGTTATTAAAGTAGTATATGCCTAAGGTAACAGTAATAAATATCTACAAAAGTTTGAGTACAATGATGTTTATTGTAACATTATTTATAATGATGAGAAAGGGTGAACAAAATAAATATTAAGCACTAATGAAATAGTGAAATAAACTATGGTATATTCTTTAGACATTGTGATAATATCTAAAAACATTTATGCATTCATATATGTTTTCCAGGAATAATGCCTTTGGACAATGTTAAAAATGTAGCATTGGGTACAAAAAGCTGGATACAAAACTGTCCAATTTTGTAATCAGACTGAATTACTTACATAGGTGATCTATAACTATTTCTTGATGGTGCATGAAATGTATCAAAATTAGATTATCTGATTTTTTCATTTTTATACTTTACTTTCCTAATCATCTACAATAAATACATATCATTTGTATTTGTTAACTTTTTTCTAATATCAAAATAATACCTGAACTCATACTGTCTATATAATTCTGAATTCTGTTTTTCTCTCTTATAATTGTATATTAGTCTGGGTTCTCCAGAGGAACCGGAACAATATATATTTACTGTAAGGATTTGGCTCATGTGATTAGGAGAGCTGAGAAGTCCAAGATCTGCAGTTAGCAACTGAAGACCCAGGAAAGTCAATTATTTAGTTCCAGTCTGAATCTGAACAAATTGGATGAGGCCTGCCCATACTGGGGAGGGGCATCTGTTTTACTTGGTCTACTAATTTAAACATTAATCTCGTCCAGAAACACCCTCATAGACACACTCAGAAACAGTGTTTAACCAAATGTCTGGGCACTCTGTGGTTCCATCAAGTTAATACATAAAATTAATAGTAAATTATATGGAGTGAGAATTAGAGACCCCGGAAGTAAACCTTCAAATACAAAATAAAGCAACTTTCAACAAGGGTGCTAAGAACTTTCAAAAGGGAAAGGGCATTCTTTTCAACAATGTGGGAAAACTTCATGCAAAAGAATAAAGTTAGGCCATTATTTTATACTGTGTACAAAAATTAACTCAAAATGGAGTAAAGATCTCAGAGTAAGAAAAAAACTATAAAACTCTTAGAAGAAAACATAGGGGAAAACTTCATGGCATTGAATTTGACAATGTTTTCTTGGATATGACATCAAAGCACAAGCAACAAAAGAAAAAATAGAAATCGGACTATATCAAAAATATCAAAGGATGCTATCAACAGAGTGAGAAGGTAATTCATAGAACTCTATTAAACAGAACATCACTGGCAGGTGGGTTTTCTGGCCCAACATAGTATATCCACTCTAGATCGTTTTCCTGGGTCTTTTTATCCTTTATTTTTGTGTCCTCTATGGAGGTTCTGGCACTTCCTCTCACCTAATGTGGTCATGTTTTCTACCACCTTTTAAGAGCTTGTAGTGTGTTAGCACCATTTCCCAAGATGCTCTCAGAGTTAAATCCTGTTTCACAGAATAGTACTCCATATTGATCAACTCTTTTTTATCCGGCTTTATCTTCTACTCACCTTGATCCAACATCAAATATCCTCTCTTGGCTTCTGCTAGTACTTTGTTAGCTTTGTCTCTTGGCTTTTTTTGGGGACATAATCTCTTCTCTCCCTCAGCAGGCTGATTCATGTTATGACTTAATTCTATTTATTTGTCTGATGGCCAGAGGAGGAGGTGGAGTGGGTCTGAGGGGAATGCCTATGACCTTGCAAGGAGGAGAACTCTGCATCATCTTCAGGCAAGGAGGGAGTGCTGGCCTTTGACAGGATGAAGTGAGCCACTTCTGTAGATCCAGAGTCTGGGGAGAATCTAGGAAGATGTCCTCATCCCATGTCTTCAGGTCAGTTTCTTTCCAACAGGCCCTCTCCTTGGGTAGTAAATTGGCCTAGCTTAAAGCATTCAACCTCTTCTGAAGCTCTGTTACTTTTATCAGTGAAGTCTGAACTTGACCCTCAGCCCTTTCTGGTGTCCACTCACAGGAAATGATAATCTCTTTAAATGGTGCCAAAGAGGCTGTCTGACTTTCAAGCTTACCTTTAATTGGAGATTAATTAACCTTAACTTTTCACTGTCTTTCTCTAGGACATCCATTACCCTCAGCAACAGCTAATTCCATAATCCTTGTAATTACCACTTTCTCTATCTTTCAAACTCCTGAGATACTGCACCTGCCAGTACATTCTCTTTCTCCAGTATCCCACCTTTATTCACATCATAAAAGTTTTACTTCTTGCACCACCGCCTCATCCCAGAGGCTATCCATGTTTCATTTACTGCCAGTGATGGGTCTTCAATGCCTGCTGATCAGTGGATGATCCTTGAATCCACCTTTCCAGGACCACTTCCAGCATTAGCTGCTGCAAGTCAGATGCCCTTAGGAACTGGGACTCTTGAGATTTGCATGTAGGAGTTTATTGAGGAGTGCTTTCAGAAACAACCCCTTTGAGGAAGCAAGGGAAACAATAATACTGACCAGAGGGACAAGCTGAACTGTGGTGCAACTAATTCCAGGCACCAGCCAAGGAGCATTGAGGCTGAAATAGCTCTTCAGAAATGTACCAAGACAAGGCACAAAGGCTGGGGCTTTGAATCCCTGCCTTGACTAGTCATTGGATGTGAGCTGTCCTTGAAGAAAGGGCATAAACTTATGTGAGACAACTTCCTTTGGCCAAGTAAAATTCCAGAGGATCGACTCATGTGAGCCATCAGTAGCCAATAATTTTCCCAGCAACTGCCTTGGACCTAAAGGGGACCTGGGTGACAGGCTATATAGTATCCATTGCACAAGTCTTTTTTTTATTTTTTTGAGTTGGAGTCTCACTCTGTCGCCCAGACTGGAGTGCAGTGGCCGCTCCCAGCCACCACAGCCTTGACCTGCTGGGCTCTGACTGCACAAGTCTTTTAGGGGTTTTATTTTCATTATTTTTCCTTTTATATTTTCCTGTCTTTCTTAAGCCATTGCTACTTTTTGTTGTTGTTGTTACATATTTGGTTTGTATTTCTAATTTTAAAAAAACAGTGCAATCATTGAGATCTGTACTTAAATAGCAGAGATTTTGATATGAAGTATTCTTCTTTTCATTATTTTCTAAATAGTCTATGTTTGTTGCTTGCTTTTTGACTTAGTTATTTAGGTGAGGCTTACTTTTTTTAAGTGGTTGGTTTTTTCTAAATTAATTTTATTAATGTATGATTATATCTTGGATGGTCAAATAATATGACCAGTATAGTGTCTATTTTTGTAATTTATTAAAGTTTTCTTTATTTTCCATTAAAAGTGTTGTTTCTATTTTTCTTGCTTATACCAAGGAAGATATAAAAAAAGGGAATGAAATTGAATCTGACAAACACATTTGTGTATAATGAGATAATAGCGTGTAGTAGATACAGAAAAAGAAAGAGCATGTATTTTTTTTTTCTTTCCTTGTTTCTTTTTATATTATCAAAGTTTTTGGCACCCAAGAAATGAGTATGAGAACCGTATGAGGTGAAATTGTTCTCCTTATTCTCTCAGAACCCTCACATAATGATTGGGGAAAAGCAACCAGAAAAAATTTCTGCTTTTTTCCCCTGAAATACTGACTGTATGCCAACAGATTTAATAATAATTTTTGAGTATGTATTTGTTGCTTTAAAATCAAGCAATAGAGTTATTTTTGTAATAAGCATGAGGGTTTCCAAGGCAAAATTGGATTCTGATTGGCCAAGTCAAGGTAAAATGAAGCAGCACACAAGTTTCACTTTCTATACTTGAGGCTCAAGTGTACTCAGTTTTGGGTCTCAACAAAATAGTCTTGAGAAAAATAATAAAGAATTTTTATTATGTTGATTTTTGGCACAAAAAAAAAAAAGAGCAGTTGAAATGAATGAAGGACAAGCAGTACTTCATAGACAATAATGATTCCTGATTAAACTTTGTATTTTAAAAATCAAGTTAATTTTCTGAAAGTTTATACTCTGCTTAATTATATCATCTCAATTTATAAATTGCAACTTTTCATTAAAATTCTGTCCTTCTTCAGCGTCCATTTTATTATCTCTAATCTACCTTTGTTTGAAGTTTTGTGTGCCGAATTACCAATGATGAGGATTACATATTTCAAAGAAATATTCTAAGTTTTTGAAATAAAACTACAAGCACATTATCTATTATATAGAGAATGTTGCTACCTAGGTGTTTTTCAAAAGAATAATAAGTATTTCATTCTGATTGCAAGTAGCTTGCCTTAAGGAGGTTGCCTTATTTGATTCTATTGGTGGTAAAGTAGGTTCTATACAATTTTTATTTTTAAAATAGTTAGCAAATCAAGATTGGAAACAGTTTGAGAACTAAATGTTTCCTGTAAATATTGTTGTAGAATGAAGAGTAAAGAAAAAATACATCATATCTTATACACGGATTAAGGTATACATTATCACTTTTTGGGGGCTTATTTGTATATTCTAGAGCTGAGGTGTCAATAAATAATTCACTGAATAATTTTTATTGGGGCAAAACAAAATCCTGAAGCACAAAGGCACTTCAGAAAAAACACTAACATGCTGAATTTTGAAACTCTTTTCTGAATATCTGGTATGAATTATGGCATTTGTAAGCCACACGTCATATAGTGCTTATAGTTATTGTTTAATTTTCCCTCTTAGATATTTAAAAACATGTTGTGTAGTTTATTAAAGAGAACTTGAAAATACAAAAAGAAGAAAAAAATTAAACGTTCTGATAATATTGTGTATACAATTTTGTACTGTCATTTTCTCTTAATATATGTAATAATTTTCCCATATGAATATGTAATCTGTAATATGTTTTTAGTTTTTAGTTGCTACATAATATTTCATCTAGTATGTATACCACAGCACACCTAAATATTCCACTATCACTAAACATTTAAGATTTCCATTCATTCACAGACATATATAATATTAAAATGAGGGTCTTTTATATAAAAACTTTCCTTCTTATATTTAGGATGAATTTCTTAGGGTTTTTTTTTATAATCAACACCTCTAAGGCAAAGTATCATTATATTTAGATGCTTAAACCGCCTTCTAAAAAAGTCATGTCAATTTGTACCTCAGTGACAATATATGCAAATGTCTATTTTTTCATACTTTTAACAGCAATGAGAACTGTCACTTAAAAGGTATTTCCCCATTATTTTGATTGGTAAAAATGGTATCTTTTTATTGTTTTAATTTGTATTTGTTAGATTATGAGAAATTTTGATAATTTCCTTATGTTTATTAATTCGCTTTCTTCTGTGATTTGACTGTGCACACTCTAAAAAGAATCATTGTTATAATAAAGTTATTTATAATATTGTACAGTGATGTCATATAGACAATATAGTGATATAATATACTATATATTATATATTGATAAAATTAGTATACCATACTATTCACCCATTTAAAGTGAACAGTTAAATGATTTTTAGTATAATCATAGAGTTGTAAAACTATCACCATGATTAGTTTTAGAACATTTTCATCACCCCAACAAGAAGCCTTTATTTTCCCCCAGACCTAGGCAACCACTAATTTCTACTTTCTGTCTCTATGTGTCTACTTATTCTGGATATTCTATATAAATAGAATTTCATAATACATGTTCTTTTGTGACTGTCTCCTTTTCAAGAGTCAACTATATTGTAGCATGAATCTGTACTTTCTTCCTCTTTATTGCCTAATACGATTCCATTGTACAGATATACTCCATTTCATGTATCCACTTATCAGTTGATGGATATTGGGACTGTTTCCACTTTTTGACTGTTATGAATCTTCTATGAACATTTATGTACAAGTGTTTGGGTGGACATATATTTTCATTTGTTTTGAGTATATAACTAGGAGTGCAGTTTCTGGGTCATACAGTAACTCCATGTTGAACACTTTAAGAAACTGCCAGACTGAACATGATTTTTTCACATATCAATCTGAAGGTGTCTTGGTGATTTTCTTACAGATTTGTATGAGCTTTTTATATATGGTCAATAGTGACCTTAATTACTTGCAGAAAGCATTTTGTCCCCCTAGATTGCTTGTCTTTCATTTGGATAATGAGTTTTTTGAATGTAAATATTTTTCAGTCTTATAGTACCAGTTGTATTAATATTTTATTTTTAACTTGCTTCATTGTTACTAAGCTTTAAAAAATCATTCCTCTGGATAATTTGGTAGATATTAATGTTCATTTTCTTGTAATTCTTCTACAATCTGATCTTTAAAAATATTTTATTCTTTATTAAGATCTAAATGTATTTTCACTCCCAATTATCTAACAAGTTGTATCATTATCATTTTTTAAACATTTCTTTCCTTCCCTACTGAATTTGTCTTAATATTGCCTCTTTTGTCAACTAGTAATTTTTTACATGTCCTAAAGTCTGTTTTGGTCAGCATGTCATTCTTGCACCAGTACCATATTGTTTAAATTATTGAAGGTTTAGAATATGTTTTATATCTAGAAAAGCAGTCATTTTCTCCTCAACCCAGTACCTCACATTTAATTGATCATCTTTTTCAAAAATGTCTTAGTGACTTTTATTTTTTCCAGATGTTTTACATATTTTTCTACAGTTTTGTTATGTTTTCTACATACTGTTAGAATATTTATTGTGCTTCCATGAAATTCTCAATCTAAATTCGAGAGACTTGATATTTTAATAGTAGTGAGTTTTGTCATCCAGGAAGCTGGTATATTTCTCGTTATAGCTTTTTGAAATAATGTGGCCAAATATTGTACTCATTTTATGCAAATCATATATTATTTACTCTCCACTGGGATAGATCCGGGTTCAGTGGGGTCTTACAGCTTATGTGATTTTGGACACTTTTTAAAATAAAAAGAATACAAATACAAAATTAAGCATTGAATCCTGGAAGGAGCCCATTCAAATGATGAGCTCTGGGACTGCCTTAATTTAATAGGCAGTGGCTTCTTTTCACAGATATCTTTGTTACTCTTGTGGATGATGCCTCTTGTTATAGTATATTTTTAATATATTATCTTGTATTCGTATGGGGATTAAAGAAGCCATTCACTGAACTTAGAAAATACTTTAAATTAAAATATTTTCTATTTTTTCATTTTGGAATTTCTGACTAGTAATAATTTTGTATCATCTATAATATTTCTCCTATGTCTTAAACTTTTGGAGAAAAATAACTATATTTTGTAAGTGATGACTAATAAATCAAACAAAGGAATATATTTATTGAGGCCACAGCCAGATGAATTTGCTATTCACCAAATTTCATGTTTCAAAGGAAATATAATTTTGCCCACAATGTAGAGCAGAGTCCACAGACCGGTTCATGTCCCTTAAAGAAATATATTTTATTGGTGCATATTACAACATTCTTTGCATCATAGACTAGGTTTTTAATATAATTTTAATGTCTCAAATTCAGAGTATATTTATAAAGACTTTTCAATAGTTTTCATTCCAGAAATTATTGAAGAAACTTTATATTTGGTCTAGATTCTTGGACCAAAAATAGCCGAATGGGAAAGAAATATTCTTAATGAACTAGTCTTGAGATCATAAATCAACAACTAAGTTTAAAAAGTCTAACTGGAGACTTATTCTATTTACAAAACAAATGGAAAATGCTGGAAAGGTTATTTGGTGTATGTCTCCTACTGCTACAGCCTTTTATAAGATAACCAGATTTTTATAGGCCATTTGAAAACTGCATATTTAAAAAATTTCAGAGGACAAGCCATCTATAATTTCTGCTTTACTCTTTAATATGTTTGAATTATAATTAAAGAGATGGTAAGACAACATAGACAACATAAATATGAACAATTCAAGTTATTTGTTAGTTAATTAATGTTTTCTTTGTGACTGGTACAAGTTTTGGGAAATTCTACAGTACCCAAAACATCCCACCAAGTGTTTTACAGGTATTCGACACATTGTGGTTGATATCATTGGAAACACCAGCCCTAATTCTCAAGTATCCAAATAATAAAGAATACAAGATGTTTTTAGTTAAGACTTTTGGTTTTAGTAACTTAAGGTACTTATTCACAACAAAGGATGATCAGACGATTGTGATTATAACTATTATTAATTTAATGTATGATAACTTAATGTTTGGGACATGGGATTAAGAAGTGACATAGTCAAGCACATGAAAAAGGTGGAGGGAAAAGCTCATAGATGCACCTTAAATTGTTTTCAGTTAATATGATTTAATACTTATTAGATTTTATCATTGTCTAAACACAACATAACTCCTATAATTTACATATGTTTTCAGAACTGTTAACCACAGGAAAGTCTATAATGTTTTAGACTTTATGTTTTTTTAAAAACTATGTGGAAGTTTTAAACATTTCTTCTCATAAATTGCACCATTTCCCACCACAAGTGGACTTTTTGGAAATAAAACTGGATTGTTATTGTGAATTAATGCAAAGAAAAGTACTTATTGAGATGCACAACATACCAACAAAATCAAAAGCTTAAATTTGGAACAAAACAGTTAGAAACATGATTAAATAAAACATAATAACCTTTAATTGCATTAAGAGGTGAGACAAAAGAAAGAAATGAGCAACAGTATTAGGCCTAATATACTTCCATCAGAGATCTCTAAATTGAATATTGTCATTAGCATTGTGGTTGCTTCAGCTTTAAGCTTTTATCATTGTCTAGTTGTAAAACAGGACATGCAGTATTATATCTTAAAAGCTCTTTAATTTTTAAAAACCCTGGAGAGCCTTTAAGTAAGACTTAATTAAAATTCAAATCAACCTTAGATGTGTATCCAAGACTGTTTTCAAAAGACCTGTACAGCCTGTGCTTAAAATTTGATTCACTCACTCTCTGATGTTATCATCCTCAGTAGTTCTTGCTCCAGACAGCACCTACTTGGTCAGAAAGTTTGGAAATATATGGAACATTTTTGCTTGACACAATGATTTGATATGGGGTATTACTGAGACTTAGAGGAAGGAGTCGGGTGTGTTTGATGTTCCCAAAGCTTAATTCAATTCTGCACAATGAAAAATTTTCCTATCCTGCTAGAGTTTCAAAAGATGCACTGAACTATACATATCCTACTACAAATACGGCAGGAGTACTTTAGTACAAATGTAAGTTCAGTAACCACTCAGTGTGAAGGAATACTGACAATTTTTTTCAAATAAGAAGTTACACAAAAAGGTTTCTCATTTAGAAAAAAGTCATTATGGAGAGAGAAGCTTAAGTGACACGAAAATATTGTGTCATAATTATTGAGCAACTTACTCTGTTGACCCTGACTTCATTCGAAGTTTTGATATTTTGTTCATTATAAGTTTTTGGCATTAATGCAATGTTTTCAAAGATGACATTAAAATATCAGTTCTCTTTATACAGAGTTTAAATTTAAGGACCCCTTAAATTTTGTGCCCAAAGTGAGCAGCTCACCGCTCTCACCCTAGGCCCAGCTCTGATATACAGTGTACGCATTGTATAGGAGAAAGGATTTTGGTGAAGGCAAATGTGCATTTACTGTAAAAGCAAGAAAATAAAAATCACAGGTATAATGAAGGAGATTTGAGGATCCCTTTACTAGACTAAGAAATCAAATTTTAGTAAGAAGCATAGGAAATACAGAAGTCATAGTATATTCTATTAATGTTATTTTAAAATATTTTATATCACTGGCAGTATATATATTTAAATTTTTGTAGTGCAAAAAGAAATTAATGATATGAAAATCATGTCTTTAAAATATGCTTCTGAGGGTTGCCTACTGTCTTTTATTCTTGTTCTGATATGTCTCTGACATCTATCACACTTCTCTCTAGTCTCTTATTTACTTCCTTCTAAAAATCTATTCACTATGCTCCATGGCTATTGAAAGATGTGGTTCTAAAGTCTTTTTAAGTACGGCAGGCTTAATATATACTTTGAGATGTGACAGAATTTTGAAATAATTCAGTACTTTTAGAGTAAATGTGACCTTTGTGATTAAAAATGATAAAAACACCTGTGCATGTCAAGCATTGGCACTGGATTTGCCATCCCTTATGGAGATGAGCTGATGTCATTAAATAGGGAGAACTTGCTAGAAAATTCCCTGTGAGAAATATCACAATATGAACAAAGCCAAGGAGAGCATCACTATTTTGAGCACTTGCGTAATTAAGTGATTCCATGTACTTATCGTTCTTATTCTTTGGTGTGAATGATTGACATTTTCTTAATCTAATGGAGAGGATGAATAAAAACATCTTTAGAAAACTATTAATGCTATTGTCATTAATCTGTAACATACAATTTAAGCAAAGACAGTGTGCTTATTGTGTCTTTTCATTTTCAAGACAAGCCCTGTAGCTTTTCTCTCAACCATTCTGTCATCACCAAGCCCCCAGGTGGCCCCTAGAGCTACTAACCTTCAACTGAATACTTGTCACATTTTAAATGATTAACTTTTCCCCCCATATTTAAACGTAGACCAACATCGAGGTTTAACAATGTAAAAGAAAGACTAAGGTTTAAAAGAACTATGTTGAGATTCTCTGGTGCAAGAAAAATTAAAAGACTATTTTGTATTAATTTGCATCAATATTGGCAGAGACTTTAGATATTGTTGATCAGAAGATGTTTTTCATTTTTTAAATGTTCATGCCCAACAGAAATTTATCAACTATTAAATTTTGCTAAGAAAAACCTAAAGGAGACGTAGGACTAGGGAGGAGAGAAGGAGGAATGAAAGAAACATTGTTATCGTCGCTCTTTTATAAAAGATGGGACACACTTTCAGAATAAAGGACAATTGTTTAAATTGAGAAAATGTGACTCCATGAAAGCTTACAACATTATCCTTATTTTCTTGCTGTGCTACAGAGATTTAATGACAGAAGGATGTTGCTTTACATACCTGCACTGGGAACCACAAATCTAAGTCAATCTCTTCATTTTACAGATGAGCAAATTAAAATTCCTCTCCAAGTAAACTTACATATACTCTAAGAGGCTTATTCAGGTTGACTTAGGAAAATTTTTTTCTTCTTTTTCTTTTCTGTTCCACCCCCCCCCCCCCCCCTTTCTTTAGAGAGCATCCTACTTCAGTTCTCTGCTTGTGCTGGCCAGAGCACCTTAACATACAGTAGTCTTTTTTAGAAGTCACTAGAGTTCCTTGTTTATCATGTCAAAAACATTGCTATCTTTTTGGTAAATAATGGCTTCTCTTTCTTTATATTGGTGCTGAAGCAGTCAAAAAAATGTTATTCTCTAATCTGAAACCTGAGTGTTCTAGCTACTGATGCCACTAACCACAAAAGTCAGGCCACTTATTAGAGCATAAATGAAAATTGTTTTATAATTTTGTTCACAAGACATAAAATAATTTTCATGATATTTGCGGCTTTCCAGTACCATATCTCTTATTATAGCTTCTGAAGCACATAGAACTTTGGTTTCTTAATGTTTTTACCTTGGCTTCTTCAAGTTTGCATGTATAAGCAGGAAAACAATGAATTATTTCTTGAAATTGAATGCTATCATCAGTCTATTTTCTCTCTCCTACCCATTTCATTTTCTCTATCTCTTCTCACTCATTTTCCCCCTACTCCACTCCTGCCAACGCATTCCAGCTCCCAGAGTTTCCAAAATACAAATTTGAAAATTCCAGTTTATCCTAATTTTAGTTGAGGAGTTTTCATTATATTCATATGCTAAGAAGTACTTTATATTGATGCCAATCTTTTACATTCTAGTGGGAATAAGTTTTCAGGCTCCCCTCCCCCAATCTAGTTTCTTGGAGAGAATAATGGATATTGGAGAAGGGTGCCATCAAGTGGGGAAAATGGCAAAAGAATGGTGAGGCTAAAATTATTGAATAGGAATTTCATCTGTTTTTCAATTCTGCTTGGGACTGAATGTTGCCTCTACTTAAGAAAAAAGAAAGAAAGAAAAATTCATTCCAATTAGTTAATCAGACTTACCTGCAGAAAACTTTTAGTAGACAAAAACGAAGTGGGTGTGATTATGTTTAAAAAAAAAAAAAAAAACCTTAGAAAACCATGCTTTACAAATAACCAGCACAAAGACTTCCGGTTAATCATGGTGGATTGAACAGATGCATTTATTTATGTTCCCTCTATAAACCACACTAAAAGGATATTAAAGGATTAAAAGGAACAAACCCACAGGAACAGAGAGAATGGCAGAGGAAATGACAACAGACAAAAGATGTCAACAGAGCTTGGGAAAGTAAATGAGTGATAACTGATTTAGTAGTGTGAATAAGGCTGAAACCCAAGACTTTAGGTGGAGAGCCAGCCAAAAGAAAGCCGCTCCTCTCTGCACAACCCCAGAAAGCCGCAGGAATTTGTAGGAAGCAAAAACCTCCGAGAGAGGGAACACAAAGTGGCACTGACATTTGAAGAATTATTTGAAGGGTTTTCCAGCTCAGGCTTCCAGATTACCTCCCTCTCCTCTGAGCTAGATGGCTATCTTTCCCCTACCCCTCAGAAGATTGGAAGTTTGTTCTGGAGAGCGTGTTAATGAATTTGAGACAGATTCAGAGAAAACCAAGCAAAGGAAAATATCTGGGAAAAGTTATCAGAGAATTTTATGTGGCTTAGTGGTACAGATTTATGGTCTAATAATGAATCATAGAAAGTTGATTCATTATGCTGCAACTATGTTGGGAAGAGGGGAAATAGTTTGCTTTTTGGTGCAGTGGGTAGGTAAGAAATCTTAATACTTATAGGAAGAAGTCAAAAGACAATACTGGGAACAAAAGCATCAAGAAACAGAAGGAAAAAGGAGCTCTTTTGAGATATAGTAATATAAATTAGAATAATCAAAAGGTTTAGGAGGGAGTCTCTACAAAGTAAGAAGTCAGAATAAGGAGGACTCCTTATGAAGTTTCAACTGTAAATGAAATTTTTAAAGAATCATTTTAGGAATTATTTTTTCCTGCTCTTGTTTTATCTCATTTTCCCACAAAACTTGCATAGTGTGAAAATCAGAAAAATAAATTGCTCCTTTAAAAAAAAAAAAGCCCCCATAGTGTTCTGAACTTTGACATAAAGATGAAACTACAAAAAATATTTCAAGCAGAATCTTCCTTGAAAATTTTAGACTTTGTTGCTGTTCTTTCTTGATTTTTTTTTTAAACCCTGCCTAGTTCTTTTTTCTTCATCATAAGAACCAAATAGTAATTTTCCAGATATTGTGTTTCTTCTTCCTCTTTTTTCTTTCTTTCTTTTTTTTTGAGTTGAAGATCTCACTCTGTCACCCAGGCCGGAGTGCAGTGGCACGATCATGGCTCACTGAAGTTTTGACCTCCTGGAATCAGATGATCTTTTCACCTCAGCCCCCCAAGTAGATGGGACTACAGGTGTGCACAACCATGCCCAGTTAAGTTTTTTAATTGTTTTGTACAGACAAGGTCTCACTATGTTGTTCAGACTGGTCCTGAACTCCTGAGCTCAAGCAATTTTCCTGCCCCAACCTCCCAAAGTGTTGGAATTACTGGCATCAGCCACCACACCCAGCCTCAGATTTTGTGATTCTTTAAAAAAAAAAAAAGGATGACATGAGACAGAAATTTAGAAAATCTGAAACTTATTTCTTTTTGAACCTGGAAATTGAAGAAGATAATAGAATAACCATAGTTGTAGTGAACATGTTATACCTGCCTGTTCTTTTCCTTTCTCCTCAGCTTAGAATCACTGATATTTTCCATTTATGTATCTATTTATTATTATTATTATTATTATTATTTTTGAGTCACTCTGTCGCCCAGGCTAGAGTGCAGTGGCATGCTCATGGCCACCGCAGCCTCGACCTGCTGGGCTCAGGTGATCCTTCCGCCTCAGCCTTCCAAGTAACTGGAACTACAGGGATGTGCTACCACGGCTGGTTTATTTTTTGACTTATTGTAGAGACGAGGTCTCACCAAGTTGCCCAGGCTGGTCTTGAACCCCTGGGCTCAGGCAATCTTCTCATCTCGGTCTCTCAAAGTGTTGGGATTACAGGCTGAGCCACTGTACCTGACCATATTTTCCATTTAAATGAGTAAATGGGTTTAAAAAGAGGGAGAACAAAGAAACAAGAACTAAAAAGTCCTGATACTGCAGTTTTTGCTCTGAATTGAATAAATTTTCAAGACTAATCAAAGAGGCGAGAGGACACAGGGCAGACAGATTTCTTTGCAAAGGGAGTTGATTGCTGAGGTAGATATAAGTCAAAGGAATGTCTATCATTTATGCATAAAAGGAATTGGAGATGCTATAAACAAAGTTGATAATATTGATATTCATATTGTCCCTAAAATAACATTGAATTTTCTAATTAGTTTGTGAAGTTGGAATTTGAATTTTTTTCTCAAATAAGTTTATCAAATTTCCAAATGTAAATTTACAATAGGAAAAGGAATCCTAGTGTTTTAGATGCTAGAAGATGAGTGTGGAAATGATTCTCTTAGATTAGCATCACAACAATTATTTTAAATTCTCATGGAGAATAAACTAGATAATTGGTAAAAAAAAAAAAAAAGACAATTATGTCTACAATTACCTTTTTTAAATCAGAATCAATCAGTTGATTTAGTTCTCAGAATCTTCAGTAAAACACATGAGTGTTCAAATAAAATATTTTTGTGTAATGTGCATAATTTATGTGCTTTAGATACATGTACTGACTTAATAATGTTACCCATTAAAAACACTTAACTCTTTTATTTATTATTATTGTTGTTGTTGTTGTTTTGAGTCAGGGTCTTCTCTGTCACCCAGGCTGGAGTGTAGTGGCATGATCATGGTTCACCACAGCCTCAACCTAGGCTCACGTGATCCTTCTGCTTCAGCCTCCCGGGTAGCCGGGATTACTGTCAAGCACCACCATACCAAGCTAATATTTGTTGTTGTTTTTGTAGCAACAAGGTCTCACCATGTTGCCCAGGCTGGTCTTGAACTCTTGGGCTCAAGTGATCCTCCCAACTTAGCCTCCCAAAGTGGTGGGATTACAGGTGTGAGCCAACACACCCAGCCATCTCTTTATATAAAATATTATTTAAGCTAAGACACCCAAGTTTGAGTTTTAATCTCTGTTTGGCTTGATAGAAACTCGGAGTATTATATGTTTTGTGTAACACTATGTGTAGGAAGGAAAGCCTGGACAATCCTTGGTAGTATGCCACTTAATATGATAGATGGAAACTATTTTGTATAGTTTAGGTTACCAGATGCATCTGTAATGAAGATAGCCTGGTCAGGAGACTTGTGTCAGCTTGACTTGCAGAGTGGCTTTGGGCCTCTTAATCATTCTGTGCTCTCTACCATGAGTGTTTTTTCTAGATGATTTTAGCTTTAAAGTTCATAGGAAATTAATTAATAGGAAAAAATCTGATTATTTAGGAATTATGGCAGGTTGCTGAATTTCCTGGATTTACATATAATTAAAATATGTTTGGAGAAATTTCTGAAACTGTGCCATGGATAGGAGGAACTGTGTTAAAGCTGGCTTAGTCTTACCCTTTCTATCGTAGAGGTATGATTAAAACATAGTTTAGATTAAGACAAATGTTGAGTTTTTATTCTGGAAGATTCATATTACACTAACATTGTCAGAATTTTGTTCATAAAACAAAGGGCATGATGGTAAAGATGATGTGGTTCATTTGATCACGATGACATATATACACACTCTTACTGTGTGCTAGGGACTGTAAGAAGGACATCACATACATGGTATCATTTAATCTTCTCAAATTGTGAAAGATAAATAGTAGTATCATTATTTATCTAATGAGGAAATGATACTGTTCACAATTTATTTAAATTCTTACTTATCCTCACGTTGAGCAGATATATTCCCTAATTTAGTTATAGTAGCATACTCAGGAAAAAAAGGGACTCTGGGTTTCTGGTTCCACATGTGTGGAACTTGGAAGTCACCACTCTATCCAAACAAGTAACAAAGTAAAAATCCAACAACTTTACTTGTAACAAAATTTCAAACAAGTAACAAACTGAAAATTCAACAACTCTTTTTAGATGCCTAAAAGAAGTCACAAGACAAATTGCTGTACTCAAAACTAGAGAAACAACAGGCAGACACAGAATCACAACACATGGAGCAGAAACCTCCTTAGAAACCAGTGCCAGGGTAGGAAATCCTGAACTGTAATTGAAAAATAGGCAGAGGCTAGGTGTGGACTAGCCTAAGAGTTAAAAACCCCAGGGGGCTAGCCATGCTTTTGTGAATTTGCCTTTAGGGGCTCAAACAAGTTCTTACAGTAACTATTAGAGAAAAATCCTCTTGTGCTTTGAGCACAGGCAGGGGAAAAGGAATCATTTTGAAGTATGCACTCTGTTCTTCTTAACAAAACCTACCTTTAGGAGAAACTATTTAACCAGAGCTAGACAGGGGTTTTGTCAGAGCCTAACAAATCTGGGGGAAGGGACATACACAATCCAGTCTGTTCTAGCTATCCTGTCCCTCTAGAAAAAGATAAAAAACACAGTTTGAGAAGACTAAGTGAGCCTTAGACCCAGATATGGCAGGGATGTTAGAATTATCAGACAGAGAATTTAAAACAACTGTGATTAATATACTAAAGGCTCTGGTGGATAAAATAGACACCACGCAGAATAGATGGGCAAGGTGGGAACCTTAAGAAAGAAAGAAAAAGAAATCTAGAGATCAAAGACATTGTAACAGAAATGAAGAATGCTTTTGATGGGCTTCTTGGTAGACTTGACACAGCTAAAGAAAGAATTTCCAAGTCTGAGGATATATCAGTTGAAACCTCCAAAACTCCAGAACATTATAATCGAAGAACTGTGGGACACCTACCAAAGGCATAACATACCCTTGATGGGAATACTAGGAGAAGAAATAGAAAAAAAAAAAAAGGAACAGAAGATATCTTTAAAATTATAATGACTGCAGGTTCTGGTAAGATGGAGACAGCATAGGTAGAACTGTGAGATTCTCTGAATGTGAGTTCCCCAAAAGACTCTTGCTTTCCTTCCCTCACCCCCCCCACCCACTGCCAGCCCGGGGACCCTCAGTCCCATGCAGGGCTGGATATTGCAGCCCCTGGCTGCTACCGTGCACCCGGGAGTCTCGGGTCTCGGCTCCCTCCCTGGCTACATCGTCTCACCCAGACCAAGCCGCTGGTCACCCAGGGAGGCTCTGGGCACCCGACCCTCAGAGATACCGATTCCACTTCTGGCTGAAATACCCTGTGAGCGATCCAGGGCCACTTTAGCTGCTCACCGCCTGCCCTTTGGAGTTTTGGAGCTCTGGGCCCACCCTGGCTGAGCAACTCAGTGCGGGAACCCATGCTTGCGTAAGGGAACAGCATATCTTGAGGAGGTGCTGATTCGAGGCTCTCAGCTCCAGAGGAGAGAACTCCCGATCCCCTCCTCCACCCCAGCCCGCTGGTGGTGCCTCGGATCCATCAGCCAGCTATGCAGCTGTTCCCCGGTGGCTCCCACGCCAACACAATCCATCATAGTGGATTGTCCAGAAAGGATCCGCGAAAGTGAAACTGCCACCTCGGCCATTCTCCAGGCAGAGATTTGCATTACCCCGCCCACCTAGGAGCTGCCTCCACCTCAGTTCCTAAGGTAATGTCGCTAAACAGAAGACAAAGCCCACCCCCTACGCTGAATCAGACAAAGGCAACTAAGCCTTGCAGACTTCCCAGGCAGCAGGCTAAAAGAAGAAACCCAAGCTGCAGTAAATTTAGCTGTCTGCAATGAAAGTAAGGCGAGAGGCTGGAGATCAGAGATGAAGAGACTTTAGACACTCAGGAAAGATTCCAGAGCTAGTGTGATTTCTTATTTTGACTTTTGATTTTATCACTTTGACTGTTTGTTTCGCTCACTTCTGTTTGCTTATTGACTTACACTATCTGTTTGTGTTAGGCAAAACGCATCAAAAGGCATGATTTTATTGGTCTGCCTTTGTGTAGCTACCAGTAGTCTCTAGGGAATTTTCCTTACGTGTTTTTTTTCCACTTCTCTCCGGCCTTGTGTCTCTTTTTCACCTGTTAGTTGGTATGTCTGTTTTCCCTCTCATTCTTCTCTCTTTCTAACGTCCTATTGACCCCTCCCCTTCCTCCATTATTTTCCTCTTT
This sequence comes from Tarsius wallacei, assembly GCA_963574415.1. Taxonomy (NCBI): domain Eukaryota; kingdom Metazoa; phylum Chordata; class Mammalia; order Primates; family Tarsiidae; genus Tarsius; species Tarsius wallacei. Next base: position 25,000 of record CAUYQG010176561.1, read on the forward strand.
TGTACCTCCTTTTGTTTCAGGGACCAAACCTACATTCCGCTGCACAGATTGTAAGGCAGTGGGAAATAGGTTCCAGTGGGCTCATACGTTCCAGTGGGCTCATACACTGGTTGGTGGATACCGGAATCAGCATATAGATTCTGAATCACAGTTTCCCCCTCAATTAAACCTCAAAACTGCAAAAAGTACAGCCTGCAGCCCACACTCCAACCTCAAAAGTGAACAAAGCCAGAAGACCCTCATAAGGAAGAACAGGAGATTGCACAAGCAAAGCAAAAGCAACCCCACCTTCCCTGAAAAACAGAATTAAAGAAGGGGAAGGAAAGGGGGAGAGAGAGAGAAATCTACACAAATGAAGAAAAACCAAAAGAAGAATATGGGTCTCTCCCAGACCCCTGGGAGGGCAGACAC
>CAUYQG010176566.1:0-15796 GCA_963574415.1 Tarsius wallacei
TCGGCAGGTCAAGGCTGTGATAGCTGTGAGCCTGCCGCTGCACTCCAGCCTGGGCGACAGAGTGAGACTCCGACTCAAAAAAGAAAAAGAAGGAAGGGCTTGTGGACTTAATTTGGAAGCCCCAGAACCAAGGAAAAATTGGGGTTCTCTCCCACTTTTTTCCCAAAGCCAAGAAATGGATTCCTCGCCCGAAAGTCTTACTGTCATGTGGAGCATTTGGACATTGTGGCCACTGCTTGCAGAGGGTCTGGGGGGATAGGAATGGCTTTGCCAACATCTCAGTTGACACCAAAGGCCAGTGGCTCATCAGTGAAACATCGTACCTATGTCAGAGATGGAGAGGAAGGAGGAAGAATCCCTCAAATACCATTTGGAATCCCGGCTCCCTGCCATCTCTATACTGTGTCCTTTCAGACAGTAGAGACTTTGTCCTGTCTTTTTACTTTTTTTTTTTTTTTCTTTTTTGAGTCAAAGCCTCACTCTGCCGCCCAGGCTGGAGTGCAGCGGCAGGCTCACAGCTATCAAAGCCTTGACCTGCCGAGCTCAGGCAATCCTTCCACCTTAGCCTCCGAAGTAGATGGGACTGACTACAGCCGGAGCCACCACGCCTGGCTAATTTTTTGATTTATTGTAGAGATGAGGTCTTGCCATGTTGCCCAGGCTGGTCCCGAACTCTTGGGCTCAGGTAATCTTCTCGCCTCGGCCTCCCAAAGTACTAGGATTACAGGCATGAACCACCGCACAGGACCTCATCCTGTCTCTATGTGAATCTTTTCCAGGTCCTAGACCCTGCTCTCATGTCAGCAGGTCCTGTTGCAATCTTCAGTCAGCATCTGCCCTTAGTAGAAGGAGGGGGAGCTTGGTTCTTCAACCAAGGTCCTTAGCATTAGCTACCTTTATTTTTCCTCCAGAAATCAGAACAATTAATTAGATGATTATAAATGAGTGAGGGGGTTAGTTTTGTCATAGTTAACAAAGTACGTTGAATATAATAAAATTCTAAGTCATAAAGCAAAACCTGCTGGATTTCTGCTTCATGTGGTGGTCACATGACATTAAAGCAGCTCTTTTCTCAGCAGGATACTTCCTCTCTGTATATAAGACTGCTTGATCAGTCCCATCCTGAACTCTCTTTAGATAGGATACATCTGAGCCAGCTCAAACTCAGAAACTTCTCTTTTAAAAAAAGAAATGTAAGATCTTTTGATAAGATCACTCAAGTGTAGTTCAAACTAGCCTCTCAAATTTTGGCATGCTAGTAACTATGTTCAATATCCTCCCCTCTTCCCCAAAAATGAATTTCTGAGATTAAGAAATTGACGATGTAGAAAGCAGTTGAGTGGTTTGTCCTTTTGCAGTGGGCAGGCTGAGAAGTGGAACTGACTGGCGTAAGGCAGGAAGGTGGCATCACAACACAGTGGACACACCATCTCTAACAAGTGCTCTGCAAAGCACTTGCAAGAATGTTCCCTTTTCTTCCAAATGTCCAACTCTGAAAGCCTTAGAAATACAATGTTCAAAAGTTGGGGAGACTTCGATATTTTCTATATCAGGGATTAGGGCAACAGTAAAATCACACTCATGATATGCCGGTTACGCAAATGCCTGCTATCCAGGGTCACAGTCTCTTCTGGGGACTAAGTGTCTGCCTTTCACGAGATCTGCACTGAAAAAAAGTTCTCCTTACAGGAGAGAGCTCTCAGGATCTTGAGGACAGGGCAAGATGGTGAGACCGGGAGATGTTCCCAAAACTAGGCTGTGAAGATTGACTGGTTTAATAACATTCCTCTGCCATCTAGTGGTATTCGGAACCTAAACTTAACACTCACAAAGTTTCTGGGATCTCCTACGTCAGGGAAAACTAATCTGCATGACTTCATTTTATCTTCATTTTATCTTCATTTTTTCACTCAAACACATTTTTAAAAAATCCATCCAGAGGCTCATCAGAGAGAATATCAGTAAGAAGTGAATTTGAGTCAGTACTGTTCATTGGGTGAAGACCAGAAACCACTTGCCATAGACACTTTGTCCAATAATTAATGGCAGGTGACAGCTTATTCTTCATACAAATGTGATCCACAGCACCAAAACTACGCATATACATGTAAGAAAATCTTTGCCATCTTCATCACTGGTGACAAGGACTTCCACAGTAACTGCATGACTGTGCCTTGACTATTTGTATTGCTTCTGTACTTCTTTTCTAAGGATAAGACCATGTCTTTAATTACACGGTGCCATTTGCATGACCACCGTCTTTGGCCTAGTGCCATGACTTTGCATTTTCCTCAAGCCTCAAAGTGCCATGTTCAGTGCCGGGGTTCTGGACTCTCTGCCATTACAATAACTAACACTTTATTCAGTAGTCACACTATGTGACTGGGTATATAATGTGTTTTATGCTCATTATCTTATTTGAATAACACAACAATACTCTGAGGAAGGTACCTACTATCGCCAGCATTTTGCATATGAGGAAAATGAGGCACCAAAAAAGTCAAGAAATTTGATGACGTGATGGAGCCAGGATTTAATCCAGGCAGTGTGCTTCTAGAATGTACACTTTTAGCCATTTTGCCACAGCTTCCTTTAAGTCCCTATTTTGTACCCCTGCCACTGGAATATTTGAGTGTACAAAACTTCTTATCTATTTTTTCAGGCAGTCAAATTACTTGATTAATAGCATAAGTTTTTCAACACACATAAATATAAGGTCTCCCACCATAAAAGAAACAATAACAAACCATAAACCTTATTCCGGGAGGTGCTTGTCATATTCACATTGCATATTTCATTGTGTCAAAGACTTCTTAGCACAAACGCAGAGGCCTGGAAGTGAATTACACATGCGAAAGATTTATAGCACATTTCAGACTAGCAAATCTTGGTTAAGATTTCCCAAAACAATTCCGGAAAAAGAACTTGTCAATGTCAGATGGTATAAGGGAAGAGGAAATTAGTCCAGATCCAAAGTATGCAATCAAAAAACTAGGACGCTAACTTTATCAAACAACCAAAAATCATTCTTTTGACAAAACCCCTCAAATTAGAAATAAACATTGAAACTTAACATCTTTAGCAAAATGGTGCAGCTTAAAAATGATACTCCTATTTACAAACTTTGAATGAGCATAGAATGGTCTTTAAATGACTTGATGGAAATTAAATCATTCAGTTTTGTGGCTCTCATTTTTCAGAGGCACTTGAGGTTTTACGGATAAATGTTGCTAATTCTGCTACATGTTCTTGTCATCCCAGGGTGCTCCTTAAGTCATTTTACACTAGTTTTCATTTACAGAAAGTACACCCTGCTAAGTCTAGAGTAATGAGAATGGTCAATTAATAATTGTAAATTGTAATATTAATAATAATATTATTAACATACTCCAGAAAAACCTGTACTCGTGTCATTTGTGTTGTTCAAAGACTCTTTCCATCTTCCTTTATAATCATTATATACATGGCAGTTATCAGTTGCATCCATGATGACTCATTCTATAGATCCCTACTTAAATTTTTTTTGTACCTTCTATGCATCTTTCATGACATTTTATCCATGTCAATTAATTGGGTTAGAATAGAAATGTCAATCAGCCAGTAACTGTACTTGGCCTTGAAATCATGGGTCCATATGGGCAACATCTTTATTTTACAATGTGCAATGAACTTTAAAAATGATAAACTAGCCGGGCTTGGTGGCTCAGCCTGTAATCCCGTGCTTTGGGAGGCTGAGGTGAGTGGATTGCCTGAGCCCGCGGGTTCGAGACCCGCCTGGGCAACTTGGCAAGACCTCATCTCTACAATAAATAAAAAAATCAGCCGGGCATGGTAGCACGCGCCTGTAGTTCCAGCTACTTGGAAGGCTGAGGCGGAAGGATCGCCGGAGCCCAGCAGGTCGAGGCTGCGGTGGCCGGGAGCGGCCGCTGCACCCCAGTCTGGGCGACAGAATGAGACTCCAACTCAAAAAAAAAAAAAAAAAAAGATAAACTACAATCCTTTTCCACCCAATGAACCACTGAAGCTCAGAGAGCTTTTACATTGGCTCTTGCAAATCAACCAAAGTCATTAATGCAAAAATATTTTATATATCATTGTTTTTAGCAAAATTTCTGTCAATGGAATTCTTCAGTACAGAAAACAAATTTTCTAAAAATACAAAAATATATTTTAAAATATAATTTGAAGCAGTCCTTAAGACAGTGTTGTCTTCTACTACATATTAATGTGTGATGTCAAAGCTCTGCTTCCTTTCAACTAAAATGTGGTCAATATTAAAGGGCAGTCCACTATGGGGGCAGTTTTTGTCTTTGCTTGAAGTTGACATCTACTCCCCTATCCTGCTTGCTAAAAACTGGCAAAGAAGCCAGGCTCGGTGGCTCAGCCTGTAATCCCGCGCTTTGGGAGGCTGAGGTGAGTGGATTGCCTGAGCCCGCGGGTTCGAGACCCGCCTGGGCAACTTGGTGAGACCTCATCTCTACACTAAATCAAAAATTAGCCGGGCATGGTAGCACGCGCCTGTAGTTCCAGCTACTTGGAAGGCTGAAGCGGAAGGATCACTGGAGCCCAGCAGGTTGAGGCTGCAGTGGCCGGGAGCGGCCACCGCACTCCAGTCTGGGTGACAGAGTGAGACTCCAACTCAAAAAAACAAAAAAAAAAACAAAAAAAAAAAACTGGCAAAGAGCAAAAAATTTTCCTGGAGATGTTAACACACTGGGAAGAAATATGTGCCATTTTTGCATGTTACAATAATCCAGGAGCAGTATATTATTTTTTTAATGACCTGCAGAGTAAATTATATTTTGGGCTGCACAAATTAACTTGAACTACCTAGGAAAAATATGACCAATACAGAGATCCATTGTTGTTGCTTGTATGCCTGTATTAATTTTTCTTTGGCACTATGGGCTTGGTTTTTCAGTTGCTTACACAAATAGTGGTTAAGAGAACAGTAAATAATTTATAATGTATTCAGTAAGTGATGACTGTGCATTCTCTGTGCCTGACCTGTGCTAGGGCTGAGGACCCTGGTGAGTAGGAATTTGGTGTCATGGCTGAGAGCATACACCCTAGAATCAGATGGCCTGAGTTCAAATTCTGACTCTCTGGCTAGTACTTGCTTAAATTTACTTAGCTTATTTATTTCTAAAGTGAGTGTTTTTGCAAGAATCAAATGAATTAAACTAATTCATCCAAAACAGTAGGCGCTGTCATTTTCATTAATACAGCTGTGGATTAACACAGCTGGAGAGGAGGCATTGCCTCTGCCCCTACGTAGTCATCAGAAGAGACAGTTAAGTGTGAAATTGCTCCTAGTCCGTTGCCAGGTATTTGTTTGCTAGTGTTGTCAAACTTACTGCTTTTCTAAAATATTTACCTGTTCAAGGCCACAATCAATAACCTTGAAATCTGGCTGGGTCTGAGGATTCATGACTGTAATCCCAGCACTTTGGGAGCCCAAGGTGGAAGGATTACTTGAGGCCAGGAGCTCAAGAGCCCAGTCTGGGTAACATGAGACCCCTGCCTACACACACACACACACACACACACACACACAATTAAAATTAGCCAGGCATGCTACTCAGTAGACTGAGGTGGGAGGATCACTTGAGCCCTGGAGCTCAAGGTTGCAGTGAGTTATGATCATGTCACAGCACTTCAGTCCGGGAGACAGACCCTGTCTCAAAAAAAAATTAAAAATACCGTTGAAACTCTAACTTCACATGAGCCTCTAAGAGTAGCGCATGAGTGCTGTTGTAATGCATTCATTGAATTAGCTGTGTTTTGCTGGGCTGATGTCTTTTCAAAACGGCCTGAGGTGCCTCTTGTTCTACCTTACACCACTCTGTGCCCTTTCTTTGAGACACAGCAATTGTTAACCACCAACATTTCTATCAACAGGTCTCTAGTTTACTTACTTGCTATCTGGAATGACCTGAACTCTGATGATTTTTCTTCATGGTCCTTGAGAACTAACGATGAGACTGAAGGATGCTTTGTGACAGATTGTCAGGAGAGTTTGGATTTTTTGACCAGGCCTTCTCAAGCCTCTTACTGCTAGGTAGGTTCCTGTAGCCCAAGTTCAAGGTACTTTGTTGTCATCTTGTGTTGTTACCTTATTTACATTCTGCCCTCATTTTTCCTCATCCCCACTCTCAGCTATGTGTCACATTTCATTGGGGAAAAACTCTGAGCACTTAGGGCACATATTTCTTGGTACATCTGTTAGTAACTGATAGCAATACAACGAAGCACTTCAACTGACATCGGGTGACAATTTGCCAACTCAATTTAGAAGAAACAAGTTCCTCTCACTAGGGAAAAAGATTGCAAAATAATTTCTCAGACTGTTTAGAAGTTACCCTTAATCCAAAGTAAAGTATTCATATAATGACCAGATTGCAATACACTAGTGTGAGTGGAACCCTCATCTGTGGCCTTCGATTGAAACAGCTTTTCCGGCAAACCCGGTACTCGGTTGACTGTGTGCAACATTCAAGGCTGTTCACAGCCTAATTAATTAGATAACTTCCTAAGGTCCATTTCATGCCTACAGGTCTTACCACTTCTTGTTGAATATGATAAAGATTGGCAATGTCGAAACGGGTGTCATCTTTTCTTTTCTTTCCCAGACCAAGATCCAGGTCAAGTTCTACCCAAACTACCAGGTATTTTCTCTATACGGTCCACGTTACCAACTCTGCAACAACTGTATTGCCCTAAGCAAAGACATGGAGGTTTCTTCCCTCTGTTCTTCCCCCACTCATTTCCCTTCTGCACGGTCAATTTCTACCTGTGAAGTCCCTTCTCAAATGCTGTCTCCTCCAGCAAAATCCCATTGGTCTCTTTTCACCTTGTTCCAAGTTATGTATTCATCTCTCATAGTGCCTTGTACCTAAAGTTGCATGAATTTGTTAGATAATAGAATGGGAAGAAATAATCTTTTTAAATTTTCAAGTGTTAAGCTCTTAAGTGTTAATCAGCAATCTCTTATCTTTGTTCCTTTTTAGAAGGTAGTACAATGTTCTTCATGCTCAGATTCAGTGGCAATCTGGGTCTATCAGGAGATAGAAAGCACACAGTAGGTTAAAGCACATGAAATTTAATACAAACAATCGTTAACTATGATAAGAGTGTGCATCAGACAGAAGGAAATTCTGTACAGTATGCTAGGACTGAGGAAGATTAACCAAGGAAGCACAAACTAGGACAGAGTTCAGAGAATGTGACTCAATCCACCAAAAAAGCAATTAGGTTAGATGGTTTGGCCAGACCGGGCTGGTCTACAGGTTGTTAGGTAAGCAACCTAGAGTGCCAGATGGAGAGCAGGCCATCAACAAGCAGTGGTGTGGGTATGCAGTGGGAGTCTGGACACCAGCAGAGTAGAGCCTTTTAAGCACATGGGTCTCATGAAAACGTGCAGAGGGAATGGCTATTCTGTGTGTGACCCTCTGGGCCACAAGTATCTGTGTGCAGGCCAGTTGGAGGCTTTGGTTTCTATGTCAAGAGGGCTATGGAAAGGTTGTCACCACGCAAAGGCTGTCAGGCTGCAGAGGGATGGCGTTCTGGGCCTATAGCTGGGGCAGGCTCCACTGGAAGTCCTCATATGCACCAGGCTGCCACCCAGCCCCACCAGAAACTTCGGCAATTCCCTCCACCCTGAAATGTGCCTCTACTGCCCTCTACCGAGAAAGCTTAACATCATGCTCCCTTTAATGAAGAAACGCTTAAAGGAATTCTCTTGCTTATCACAGGGCAGATATTAAAAGGTGCATCTGGAACTGCAGGGCAGTAAATCAATAACCAACACACCTTCCATCTTCAGAGCGTCCTTAATTAATTTGGTTCAAGGACCTATAGAACCCAAGGATGCTGCTGTGTTGTAGACATGATCAGGGTCATCAGTGCCTGTGGAGCCCAGAGAAGACTGGCTTGGTGTGACCTGAGGCAAATCACTTCCTCCCGTGAGCTTTTTTCTTCATCTTATAATGAAGGGTTGGACCACATCAGTGGTTTTCAAATGCTACAGCGAGGTGAAAAAACAAATAACGGCATTTTATAGAGCTAAATTCTTTCCATTTTAAAGTTGAATCCGTCTTTGTTTTTAGTGCTAAAACAGCCCGTATTTTATGAAATTGTGGTGATAATAAATGGGATTATTTTTACCTTTACTTAGCAAAATAAGTCAGCAAGCTCAGAATTTTGTTTTCAAAACACTACTAGTCTGTGCAACCTGAAAGTATGGTCACTCTGGAACTAGATGTTCTCTCAGATGGTTCTTTCATTTCTGAGATTGGTCTAAAAGACCTGCCAGTCTTTGCTTTTGTCATCCAACTCAAAAGCAGGCAGAAGAATATCTAGAAAAGATGCTCGCTTCAGTAGCATGTGTAGCAAATTTGGGTCTGTCACAGAAGATTAGCAAGACCCCTGCACAATGATGACTAACAAATGTGTAAAGTGTTTCATATTTCCAAGATATTTTATAAATCAGAGGGCAGCCATTAAAATTTTTTAAAAAGAGGCATAACTCATAAGCCACAGTAAAAATGGAATTATATAAAATACACGATCCAAAAGCAAGCAGAAAATCTAGAAAAGGATGGAAAACTTATTTTACGTGTGCATCTTGCTTAGTATAATGACTAAATCCCGTGGCATCAATAAATCTAAGTTCTATCAAAACACAAATCTTTTGAGTTAGGAGCAGTGTTTGATTTATCTGTGTTGTTTTGAGATCACCAAAGAACCTAAGCAAAGCGTTGACAGTGACATTTTATTAAATTTAAGAGAATGAAAGCCAATTACGTGGCGGGGTAACAGGTGGAGAGATGACAGCTACCTGTCTGCCTACTCATCTTTCTCAGCACAGTTGTTGTGCACTACATGAAGGGTGGCTGGGAATGTGACAACATCCACACCTTTTTCCAAGGGAGATTAGAGATGCAATTATGTGAACACCTTCCTTCTGTTGGAATTAGTAGAAGTCCCAATCCCTAGAGTGCTTTTTCTCCCTTTTCTTCCCCCTTTCTTCAAAGGAGTAAACTATCCAGTCTATGTACAACAGAACCGGGCCCTCAGAACAGAAGCTGCGTGAGAATGTCAAGCAATTATTAATTTAAAATCTCCAACCACGTGACCACTTCACTGGCACCGCACAGTGGCACACAAGAGGATGGGGTTGGGTTGAAAACCAGTGTTAGGTGCACACAGCACTTCCATTCTTCTGGTATACTTATTCTCCTAATACAGCTGCTGCATCTACCAATGTGCTTGTAGAAATGGATCAGGCTGCAGGCATCTCTAGGTAGCTGTTGGCAAGTTGAACCAAGGTCTGAACCTAGAAGTGGATTAAAATCTTCTCAGGGGAGGCTACTCCAGTGACCTGTGCCTCCCTTTCGGAAACATTCATCACCACCTCCTTCTTTCTAAACCCAGTCTCCTCCAAGGGAATCAAAGGGTTGGACCACATCAGTGGTTTTCAAATGCTACAGTGAGGTGAAAAAACAGATAACGGTATTTTGTAGGGCTAAATTATTTCCGTTTTAAAGTTGAATCTTTCTGTCTTTGTTTTTAGTGCTAAAACAGCCTGTATTTTATGAATATTGAACAATAGGATCTTTTCAGACAACACATACATACATATAGATACTATCTCCACACTCACCTCCAGCACATTCCTATAGTGCTAGGCATGTGACATGATCCTTAGAAGAAAAATTTAAAGTTATCCATGGCAAAAGTAGCACATATGCATTGAAAAACTTTTGAAAATGGAAAAATGAAAGTAAAATATGAAGTCTACCACTGTTGGGTCTGACAGGTATCCTTGCAGAATTTTTTCCTTACACACACACAGGACGGCATATATAACAGAGTTTGTTTGTTTTTCTACTTTATGAAGGTTATACTATTAAAGAAACCATTTTCACAGTACATATGTGTATCCTTCAACATTTTTAATAATCGTATTTCTCAAAATCAGAAATGACCCCTCTATTTTTGAAGATTTGACTTAGTAATATGTCCACACCATGGAGCTCTGTTTTCACATTTCTTCCCCATGCATTATCCTATGATGTCCACAGAATGACTCTGAAAGGTAAACTTTATCGTGCCCATTGTGCAGGTAAGAAAACTGAAGCTCAAACAGATAAAGTGACTCATTTAAGGTTTCACAGTAAGTGGTAAGGTGGGGTCCTCCAAGTTCAAGTGCAGAGCACTTTACAGTCTTCCATGCCCTATGGTTGCCTTCAACAGAGAAGAGGCAGGAGGTGGAGTCTATGTTACAGTCATCCACAGGACAGAGCAAGGAAGCTTAAAGAATTTAAAAGCTTAAGGAACATCTTTCACTGCACAGACTGTCAAGAAAATTATAATGTCATCTATTAACTGGGACCCCCCACCAACCTTTACAGAGCTTAAGGGCGACAAAATGACTGATTTTATTTCTCCCCTCTGACTGCAGTTCGAGGGAAAGCTAAGTCAACAGACAATCAAAAGAAGGCAAAGAGGAACCAAGTCTCCAGCTAAGAGTTTGCTAAATCACATGCATTCATGTGTGCATCTTCTTTAAACTGGTATATTATTAAAACCATATTAATGCAAAGAAAAGGAATCTAAATATGACTTTACCGTACTTACTGAAGTATTAAAACTTCCAACTTTCGGGAGGCAGAAGAGACTAGAAAAAGGCACTCCCAAACTGAATTCAAATTCAAGCTCAACAAAATCGTAGCAATAAGATCCTGGGAAAATTACTTGGAGTCTCATTTTCCTACCTCATATGGTTGTCTGAGCCTCACTCAAGCAGTTAATTATAGTATTTGTTCCCTGTCCCCCTCCCTTTTAAATCAAATTGTGCTCCTTGACACTTCAAAGAGAAGACAAACATTCTTAAAGTACAAAAGCAATACAGTCAGCTATATTAGATTTCTGACCAGACTAGCCCCTACAAGCTGGATTATTTTCTAAATAACCAAAGCATTGGGTAACCTTGCAAAATACCTAAGAGCACCTCACAGGACAAACCATGTCCACATATGATGTCACTATCTTTCTTATGCTGAGAACAAGTACCCAGAAACACTCAGTGAACTTTTTAACTTCATGGTGGGATGGGTCATGTGGATAGCTGTATCAGGAAGTGAGAACCACGGCCCTCCAGACCTCACCTGTATTTGAACTTGGTCCTTACTCCACTCCACCTCTGCAAAAAAACTGGTCTGATTCTCTTTTCCACAGACTACAATACTCTATGCCACATAATTACCTATTAATAGGAATCTGAAAACAGAGATTAATCTGGAAAAACATTTCAGTATACTTTGAGTAACTGCTTCTTAAGATGGACTGGCTTCAAACTTTCATGAAAGTCAACTTTAAGTGACATAATGCATTACTCTTTTAAAATGTTAGCAGGCCTTTAACAGTTCTACAAAACCTCTGCCTTCCTCCCCATCCTCCAACACACATACACACAAAGTAACTATTGCTAGGACTTTGGTGTATATCTTTGCAGAACCACCTCCTTTAAAAAAATGCTTATGTAATTTATGTTAAGCTGGTATAGTTATAGGCTGATTTATAATTATAAAAAGGCACAAAATGACATCAAGAATCGCCATGGAACATGCTCTGTGAAACATGTGACATCAGTCCAAAGGCTGACAGTCCTATTTCCTGTGGCATACAGTCCACAGACGGAGCACTTCTGTCACCTCAGTTGGAATTTGACAAATGTGACAAGGATCTTACTGAACTTTCTTTTTTTTCCCTTTCCTTTCTTACTCACTTGATTGACCTGGTAAACAAAAGCCCATCCCAACGTTAGATGAAGGAATTAATGAAGATAGAAACCCAGATACAGCCAAACCAGCTCTGGACAGTTAAAGCATTTTGCTTGTTGTTTAGGGTGTATGCCTGCTCTGTAGGTGAGGTGGGCAGAGACCAAAAAAAACCATTATCTATTGCTCTACGTCAAGATGTTGCTGAAATGGGAACAGCATTGCAAGAGTGGGTCAAGTATGACCTTTAAAAGCCATTAGCAACATTGACTGGGCACAGTGGCTCACCTGTAATCCCAGCACTTTGGAAGGCCGAGGCAGGAGGATTGCTTGAGCCCAGGAGTTCGAGACCAGCCTAGGCAATACAACGAGACTTTAAAAAAAAAACCTGAAAAACAAAATAGCCGGGTATGGTGCCACATGCCCATAGTACTAGCCACTTGGGCAGCTGAGGCAGAAGGATTGCCTGAGCCCAGGTTGAGGCCGTGGTGAGCTGTTGTTTGTGCCACTACACTCCAGCCTGGCCAACAAAAGACCCCAACTAAAAAACAAAAACCGATCAGCAACATCTCCGTTGAACAGCTTGGGCTTTGACGTACAAGTTCCTAGTATTAACCACTTAAACTTCAGAGCACCTTTTTGAGATCTGATCATCCAATTTTTTGGAAGGCACCTGGTACTTCGACTATTTTTGAAAGTCAATGGAGCTTAGAAGGCATTTAACCAGATAAAGTAAAAAAAGTAAGATGTTTTCAGACAAGCACACAGAACCTTTTTAACTTAAGAATTCTGTGACTAGTTTTTAAGAAAGTATCCACCACTTAAAATACGATTTCTATGAGAAAAACTTCTGAATTCCAATTAGAGATGAAAGGAACAGACCCTTTCCAGCCTGGTTGTCCCAGCATGCTCCTCCCACAGTCCCCTCCACCCCGGCCTCGAATTAACACAAAAATAAAACAAAATCTAGGAACAAGCTAGTTCAGAACCCAAAGAAGGACAGGCCTTTAGCACGAACATCCGGGGACCTGGTTTCTGGGAAAGAGATGGCACCTGCAGGAGCTTCAGTGAAAGCATTTCTCCCATGGAGTGGTCAGCCCCACAACTCCAGACCCAGAGCAAGGGCAGCAGGGCTAGGGAAACTGGGCTGTCTTCCCTGTCAGAAGCCACAGAGCAGCCTTAGAAGCATTAGGTATTGTGGCAGGCTTAACTTGCTTCTTGGGACAAGCAACATGGGAGGGTGCTGAAAACACCCTCCACCCACTTTATACCCTTGGCCTTTTAGTCATTAAAAGCAAACAAAAACTACACAGTGAAATGGATGACATGGAAAGCCATCCAGTATTTAATATATTTCCTGAGTTATTGTAACTAGAACCTGACTATCAACAAGTTGGGTTATTTAATGGATCCTAAACATTCAACAGAACTATTTTTGCACTGGGCTAGATGGTAGATTTCTCTCTTGAATATATAACATCCTATCCTCCCCCTCAACCCTTTTTGTTTTTAGTGAAATTAGAGGCAGGTACTCTGGCGAAAAAATCCTGACCTTTGTGACTCCTGTTCCCCCACAAAAAGGCTGGAACTTCCTTGGAAATAAGATACTTCTTAAACATGTTTCCCTCCAACTCAAGGGTTGTTTTTTTTTTTTAAATAAGAATCAAGTTTTTAAAATGTAAGTTAGAAAATAATAATTAAGAAGGCATCACTATAGGGGCAGAAACTTCAAGTCTGGTCACACTGTTCTCAGAGAATCATTAAAACTCAGTATTAGCACTGGTTAGCCAAAGAGGAACCCTTCAGAGTTGCCAGCCCTGAAAGAGCAGGTACTTATTCTGCATTCATTAATTTAAGCTTACTTTATTCAGAAAAAAACAAACGAATATAATTTCATTGGAATGATCTCCTAATCTCATGACTTCAATTGGCCACTTGAATGATACTTTAACATAGTTAATATAAAGGAGCCACTAAAAGCCTCTGTTCATAATTATCACCTCCAGTACAAGTCACTATTCTCCTGCTAAGTGGACCTAAATTAAGAGTCACAAGCCAATACCTTTCCTCAGTTTACCCTTTTCCCCTGTATATTCTTTTCTCTTGCAAACAAATTGATAGACTACTGAAAGCAGACTATTAAGGATGTTAGGAAAACTTTCTCTACTCTGTTAATTTTACCTTTACTCTATAGATTCTGATTTCAGGGAATTCTTTCTAATAGTAAACTCATTAAGTTATGTGGCATAATTTAAGTGTTATCAGACTGTTAGAGAAATGGGAACCAACAACTCATGATATATTTCATCACACATATTAATTAAATTAATGCCACTTTAGTATCTTTTTACTGAACATAGTTCTTTATTATTAAAGCCAGACAACTTCGGCAAGTTAGTGCCATAGTTCTATGAAACATCTGAATACATCACAGGCTCATCAAATTCAGTAAGAAATTTTCACACTCCTATAGGCCTAGAACCTTTTATAAAAGTCTAAGTTTTGCTATCAATAATTTAAAAATGTAAAATACAGCCTGGTATTCAACCTAATCCGCTTACTACTATTCTCTGACTTCAAATCATATTGATAGAATAAAGACAAATATGAAAAGCAAAAATCTCCCAGTCTAAAAAAAAAATTTGAGCAATCTGAATTAGCCTTGTCAACAGTCTGGAGAATCAGCCTGTTTAGCAAGTGGGATATGTAAACAAATAAAGATGCCATTAAAATACAAAGGGTAAACAGGCAATACCTATTTAATAAGTGCAATATATACATAGAATCTTCTTGAAAAGCTTCATTTTATACAGAAACATATTTACAAAATAAACAGTTTAATCAAATGAAAGATTATCTGTACAATGTGTGTGCAGGCACATACACACTACCTCTGGAAGATAAACAAGGTACATAATTGCAGTCAAAATGGACAGCCATCTGCATTTGAAGAAAGAATTCCATTTCAGAAGCAAAATACATTTTTAATATACAATTATATTTTCATTTATTTCCCTGAAAATTCTTCATATTTGGATACTTTCTCAATTATTTATCTTGTTCATCCTCAAAAAATTTCAGGTTTCTAGTGCCACCAACTGGTTTTAGTTAAAAATTAACAATCTTAGTGTCAAAAAAAATTGCTTTAAGAAAAAAGGTTACTGAAAAATAGGGTACTGTAATCAACATTCATAAAGCATAAATAACATGATTTATAAAAAAATTTTCATTAGGGTATCTCATATGTAACATAATATTAATAGTTTCTAATTTTTTTTCATCTACTCATAACTCTTGATCTACATTTGCATGTCAAAATAAAAAATAAATATATACCACAAAACAAAGTTTGGAAATATGTATGACAATTAGATTCACTTTTATGAGCATCAGGTAGCCATTGATAATTTACTAATATGGTAAAAGTCTAATGCCATTTTATGGTCTTTGTTTTTCCTTTTTCTTAAATAACATCAGACTGTGACAAAAGTTAGGAAATATGTAGAACCACCATGAAAACAGCAATTTGCTTTCAGTATACCTCAGAAAGGATTGAGTTTTCCAAAGCTTCATGCCAGAGTGAGATTTCTGGGCCACCTACTTGCACAAGAAGATTAACTCTCTTCTCAGCTCAATGACAAGGGGCTGGCTATGAGCCACATAGCCACAGAGGCCCAAGACCTTTTCAGACTGCCTCGCAGCTATTTTCATTACACCATAAGCTCCATGAGGACGGAACTGCCCTGTCTGGTCTGCTCACCAATATAATCACAATACCCTGTATGGTGCCTATCCAATAGTATAGATTTTCAATAAATGTGTCTATTAAATGAATAAATTTAATGTTTGTAGCCTGATAAAATTTAATTCCAAGCTAAACTGCTTTAATAATTATGAAGCTAGAAAGTAAAACCAACAAAAAAAATACCATCAAAGTTCAAACTCATTCTTCTGGCTCAAATCTACCATTTCCAATTCTTAAAACTGAACAGGTGCCTGAGTCCACGGGTTTA
>CAUYQG010176568.1:0-21931 GCA_963574415.1 Tarsius wallacei
GCCCGGCTAATTTTTGATTTATTGTAGAGATGAGGTCTCGCCAAGTTGCCCAGGCGGGTCTCGAACCCGCGGGCTCAGGCAATCCACTCACCTCAGCCTCCCAAAGGCGCGGGATTACAGGCTGAGCCACCGAGCCCGGCCATTTGCGATGTTAATAAAATAATAGTGTACTCTTGGGAGTAACAGAGACACAGTGAGCAAATCACAAGCTAAGATCCTGAATGCTCACTTTCTGTTTATTCAACGGATCAAAGTCAAACACCAGGGAGTGGGAAGAACTGAAAAGTCACATGGCAAAAGGAGGGGTGGAAAATTGAAATTAATAATGCAATCTCCTATCCACACTATGGCTCCCGTTTCCTTGTTAGCATGTTATATCTATCATTTCATTTAATTCTCAGAGTAACCTCATGTGTTACTGCTATCATTTTTTTGCAACCAAGAAACTGAGGCCCAGAGAAGTTAGATAACTTGTCAAGTATCATATTACAAGCAAGTGATGAAGCAATGATTGACAACTAAGCAGATTTTAAACATTACGAATTTTTCCTCAAATACTCCATCCTACTTGTTTTCAAATAATATTTTATATCAAGTAAAGAGATTATAAAGATATGGGAGATAGTGTTCAATCATAATTATAATAATGAGTAAGGATAGGGCATAACAAAAATTAATAATTTTTGCTGAAATAATACTGTTCATTTCTAAGTCATTTCATCCTTAAAATTTATTTATACATGAAATGAAATAAGGATAATGTCCTCAGCAGGGAAGAACCACAGGCCAATTAATGAATTAAATTTCCATTTATAATTCTTCTGTGATCAATAATTATTCCTTAGAACAAGAAAGATCTTCTTTGACAATGAACACCACGTATAAAAATTATAACTGATTTTATTTTATTAAAAATGTATACCATACAGATGTAGCTTTGTAGACTCAAATGCCATTAATCAAAAGCCACAAATGGCTGTAATAATGACAGAGAACTTTAGCGAAAAAAGTTCATTGTTCCAGTGGCAGTAGAAATAGATGCAGACTCCTAATTAGTGCATTTTCCAATTGTCTTCTTGGCAATCAGTAGCAATGTGGTCTTTGAATATGTATATACTTGTATTGGCTTCATGATCTTAAAAATATATTCACTTTTTGTCTAACAATTGTTTTCAGAAACCTCAGATGAGGTTTAGTTGAATCCAAAAAGTAAGTCTGTATTACAGGACCAGTGTTAATTCTAAATTGTTTTCATATTGTTCTTCATTGTATACAGTATGGCTTAGCAAATAGCATGAAGTGTTAAAACATAATATTTTGGACTAAACATGGAACAAGAGGGCAAAATTAAATATGTTGGCACTGACATCAGTTTAACTTCCATGTCACTCCAAGTTCCCTTCCCAGAGTTAAGCCATACGCAGAGAGCAGACATATCTGTATTCATAGAAAATAAAATACTAAAATATTTTATTGAAATTGAAATGCATGTGTATGTGTAGTATATGTGAACAGATATGTATCTAAACCTTGTCATAGACAGACACTATTATGTCTTTCAAGATTCAAAATTGTATTGATTCTCATAGTTGGTTCACTTCCCTTACCTCACACCAAAAGCATTTCATAATCTTATTAAATGCAGACTGGAAGCTAGGAAACTGAGAGCATGTCTGAGTGTGTTTGTTCTTTTGAGGAAAAAGCATGGTACGTAATGATCATTCAATAACTATTTTTGAGAATTGCAGTATTATGAGCTTTTTACACTTGACTCAAACAGGATTATGTTCTTAATAGTCAAATGACCTTGATCAAGTTATTTTATACTTCAAAGACCAGTTTTATTTTATGTTTTTTTTTTTTTTTTTTGTTTTTGTTTTTTGAGTTGGCGTCTCACTCCGTCGCCCAGACTGGAGTGCAGTGGCCGCTTCCGGCCACCGCAGCCTCGACCTGCTGGGCTCCGGCGATCCTTCCGCCTCAGCCTTCCGAGTAGCCAGAACCACAGGCGCGTGCTTCCACACCCGGCTGATTTTTTTGATTTATTGTAGAGATGAGGTTTCGCCTGCCAAGGCGGGTCTCGAATCTGTGAGCTCAGGCAATCCACTCACCTCAGCCTCCCAAGGTGCGAGATTACAGGCTGAGCCACCAAGCCCGGCTTATTTTATGTTTTATTTGTAAAAATGAGGATAAAATATAACCTGTGCCACACAATTGTTTAGAAGAAGAAGTGAAAACGTTTATTTTTAACTAAGTGCCCCCAACCTTCATTAACAGATGAATAAAAAAACACAGATTTTAGTAATTCTGGCCCCCATCTGACGAGGCAGAACTTCCAGCCCTTTCCTCCTACATCTCTTTCAGATATGTCTGGGTATATCCAGTGAGGGTCTCAAATGTACTCATGAAAGACCCTCTTTCATTTCTCCACCTCCGGTCTTTTCACTGATGATCATGGAAACGCTGATACTGCACCCTATGTTGCTATCTCTGTTTCCTGATATTGCAGCTTCCCAGAGTACCCACATGGCCCACTTTAGTCAAAGTCCCCAATGGGATGAAATTCATGTATGCAATACACAAGTAGAAGGGTCATTCTTGTATTTCATCCTAAAGCTCCTCTCTCTCTAAAGCTCAACTACAAAGTTGCTGAGCTGGGGCAGGGGTCACTATTTGAGACAAAAACCATGATTTTATATACATCTTGTCAGAAGAATTCACACACATACATCAACTCTTAAGTCTTCTTTCTCCTTTAGGATGAATTTTAGCAAATATGAGAAAAGGAAAATTGCTTGTTTCTTGCTGCCAATCACAACCGTTTAAAAATGAGTTATTTGGAAAGATAAGACCCTGGGTTGGCAGAGTATTGTATAGCTGCTGCTGTATGGCTCATTGTTAATATGGACTCCAGCATTGAGAATAGTTCTTTAAGACTTTTCTGAGTCTGGACCCCTTAGAACATTGTGAAATACACACTGTTTGACATTTTACACATGCATGAGCATATCTTTTTTTTTTAAAGTGAGATAATATTGTCCACTTTAATTTATAACTTTTTCATTTGTCATTTCTGCTTTTCATTGCTATTAAGCATGTTCCACAGCATCACAATTAAAGTGGCATTGCATTATGTATCTGTGGCATTTTCTTTTTTTAAATTATAGATATGTGGGATACAGATCAGGATTAATTACACAAGCAGGATTGTTTTTTGTTTGGAGGTCCAACTGGCCTTCACTTCCCTTGGTTTAGGATCAGATATGCTTTGTGATGTTATGTGCCACCTCCCTCCTTCCTTCCCCTGGCAGCATCCATCGACTGCCGATCTCTCCTTTGTGCTAGTGTGCTTGATGTTCAAGTCTCACTTATGAGTGAGAACATTCGGTATTTGATTCTTTGTTTTTGTGAAAGATCACTAAGTATTATGGTCTCCAATTTCATCTAATTTTCTGTGAGCTCCATGATTTTGTTCTTCTTTATGACCGCATAATCCTCCATCTTGTATATGCACCACATTTTCTTTATCCATTTCACTTTTGATGGGCAGTGACATTTTCCCATTATCATAGGCAGTACTGGAGTGCATATTATTTTACATATATCATTGTGCACACATCAGATTATTATCTATGAAAATTTCTAGATGTGGGTCTATTATTTCAACATAAGTAATTTAAAAACAGTTCAAAACACTTGTGATAGCTGTGGCCATATATCTTACAAAATGACTATATAAATTTGCAATCCATCTGAACCATATAAAAGAATTTAAAGATTATTCCTAACATTGTGTTGCACAGAATAAAATGATCTGATGCATAAAAGTTCAATGTACTGTTCATATTTGGCAATGGTGACCAAGGCTTACTGTATCCAATAATTATATTTTTAATTGACTTTCATCTTTAATGAGAGTATGAGTTGACGTGGATAGAGACTATGTTCTATTTACTCTTGCATTCCTATCATCAAACCTATATTCTTCATATGACAGGCATTTAAATATTTATTAAAGCCATATTAGCAAGTGGTATGTGAAAATAATGGTGGTCACCCTGAGCCTGAGCTTCAGGACATAGAATAAGATAAATTATAGCAGATAGTGGACATCTACTAACAGCTCACAATGGTATTCTAAAGGGTGAAAGTAATACAATTAAAGTAAATACAACAATAAAACCTCATGAAAGGAAGGATTTTGTGTATAATGACATACTTGGTTTTATTATGCCTTGCTTTATTGCAGTTTGCAGATGTATTTTTTGCTAAAGGTTTATGGCAATTTTGCACTGAGCAAGACTATTGGTGCCATTTTCCAACAGCATGTGCTCACTTTCTGTATCTGTGCCACATTTTAGTAACATTCACAATGTTTCAAACTTTTTCATTATTATTTTATCTGTTATGGTGACCTGTGATCAGTGATATTTGATGTTACTATCGCAATTGTTTTGGGCCACCATGAACTACAATCATATAAGATGGCAAACTTAATGAATAAATGTTTTATGTGCTCTGACTGCTCCACCTGCCAGTCATTCTCACATCTCTCTCTCTCCTCTTGTGCCTTTATATGCCTTGAGACACAACAATATTACAATTAGGCCAATTAATAATCCTACAATGTCCTCTGTGTGTTCAACTGAAAGGAAGAGTTGCACGTCTGTCACTTCAAATCAAAAGCTAGAAGTGATTAAGTTTAGTGAGTAAGGCATATCAAAAGCTGATATTGGCCAAAAACTAGGCCTCTTGCACCAAACAGCTTTTCAAGTTTTAAATGGAAAGGAAAAGGTTTTGAAAAAAAATTAAATCTGCTACTCTGGTGAACACAAATGATAAGAAAGGAAAACAACCTTAGTGCTGATATGGAGAAAGTTTTAGTGGTTTGAAGAGAAGACCAAACCAACCACAGCATTCCCATAACTCAAAGCTTAGTCCAAAGCAAGGCCCAACGTCTTTAATTAATTCTACAAAGGCCAGGAGAGGTGAGGAAGCTGCAGAAGAAAATTCTGAAAGTAGTAGAGGTTGTTTGGATTGGATTAAAAAAAGTGTGGTACATATACATGATGGACTATTATGCAGCTATTAAGAAGAACAAAATTATGAACTTTACAGCAACTTGGATGAATTTAGAGTCTAGAATACTTAGTGATCTATCACAGAAACAAAGAACTGAGTAACACATACATGTTCTCACTCATAAGCAGACCTTGAACAATTATCATAATACTATAAGAAAGGGATAGGCAGTAGTGGGAAACTACCAGGGGAGAGGGGCACACCTCATCAACAAGGGTACCTGCATAATCATCATTTATATACCTAAGACTGAATTGTACCCCTAATCTTTAATATAAAAAGTAATTTTTAAAGAAGGAGGTTTAAGGAAAGAACCATTTCCATAAGACAAAAATGCAAGGTGAAGCATCAGTGTTTAAGACTTCAGTGTAGGGAGTCACCACAGATTTGGTAGAAATAGCAAAAGAACTAGAATTTGAAGTAGAGCCTGAAAACGTAACTGAATTCCTGCTATCTTATGATAAACCCCTAATCGACGAGAGTTTACCTCTTATGGATGAGCAAATAAAGTGTTTTTTTTAAAGATGAAATCTAGTACTGAAGATGCTGTAAACATTGTTGAAATGATAGCACAGGATTTAGTAAATTACATAAACTTAGTTGATAAAGAAGAGGCAGAGTGAGAGAGGATTGACTCCAATTTTGAAAGAAGTTTTACTGTGGGTAAAATGCTGTCAAACAGCACCGCATGCTACAGAGAAATTTTCCGTGAAAGGAGGAGTCAAACAACACAACAAACTTCATTGTTGTCTTATTTTAAGAAATTGCCACAGTCACCCTAACCTTCAGCAATCACTACCCTGATCAAGGTAAAACCCTCTACCAGCAAAAAGATTACTATTCAGTAAAGCCCCAGATAATCATTAGCATTTTTAAGCAATAAAGTATTTTAAATTAAGGTATTTTCATTGTTTTGTTAGACAGCATGTTATCGCACACTTAATAGACTACAGTATAGTATAAACATAACTTTTGTATGCACTGGGAAGCCAAAGATTTGTGTGACTTGTTTGATTGTGATATTTGCTTTAGTGCACTGTCTTGAACCAAACCCGCCATATCTTCAGTGTATGCTTATATATGTACTCTTAAAAACTAAAAGCTCATGTGTTATGTGTTCCTAGTAGTTAAATAGTAATCAAAATTAGTGTTAGCATATTTCATCAATATGTTTTATTGTGTTCTGGTTTAAATATTATTCATTTAACTTTGCAGTAAAAATAAGAAACCAATCTTTTCTCAAGTTGTATGCAACCTCTTTAAAGCCTCTAACATTTTAGAAAATGAAGCAAATATAGTTTTTATTAAATAAGAAGTCTTCGAGAAAATTGGGAGGTTTATTTCACAACTGTTTCTTCTGGAAAGGTCAGCATTATATTTGAATACATGCAGTTGCTATAAGAGACACTTATTACTTTATATTATATTCTAAGAAATTGCTATTTAACCTTTCAAGTAAATAGCTTACATGATTTTGGGTCATATCTATCCAACTTATAGATTTCATATTTTAGCTTGGATGGAAAATATTCAACAGTGTAAAAGTGTCAGAATTGTCTGAATAATTTAGATCTTTCTAACAAAGACAAACTTACCACTAGCACAGCATATTTGTTTTCAATATTATTTTGTGGAGTATGCTATATAAGCAATTGGAACATGAAATTTTTAAAATTCTTGTTTAAAAGATAATTTTGTTTTCTATGTTTCTGTGATGCAAAGCAAAAAAAATTATGTAATTTTTAACATAATTTCTGTATGTACCATCTTTTATCTCTATAGTATATTTATGCATTAAAAATGCCATTTTAAAGTGAATACAAGTCTAATCTCATTTCCTTTAATTGTAACTTATTACCCACACAAGAGATAAAAGGGGCTCATTGTTTTCAACAATAAAAACTATATAGCGTCTTCTAGTCCCGTGCTTCTCAAGCTTTAATGTACACATAGATCAACTGAAGAAACTTGTTGAGATGCAGATCCTGATTTAGTATGTCTGGGTAGCAACGAAAGATTCAGAACTTTGAACCAGCTTCCTAATGATACTTTCAGATACTGCTTGTCCAAGAACCACACTTGGAGTAGTGAGCCTCTATGATTAAAAAGGATCAAAAGGTCCATGATGTATGTGGGAATGTAGAGTAGGGTAGGGCAATGTTCCTTTAACATTGATACAAGGCAACAGATGAAGAATGCTACATCTTGCACTTGACAGATACAGATATTGATTTCTGCATTGTGAGTGCTTCGTTGTTTCTTTGTTTTGTTTTTAATAATTTAATTTTAAAGAATAAGTAGAAATACATCATTTCTTATCTGGTAAGCTACAAGTAGGTTAAATTTCCCATGAAATTCAGTGAGTGAATGTGCAAACCATGTTTTTGAATAACCCATAACTAAATAATTAAATAAATGAATGTGTTAAGCAAAAAGAAAGCAGAAAGTAAGATTTATTATAGAAAAAACCAAACAGTGGTTTTAAAGTTATGTTTTATATCAAGGAGATTCGGGCAACGAAGGACACAGTACTAGATAGCTTATGTGTAACAGTGAGAGAGAGACAAAGACAAACTAGAAGCCATAAAATCAAATTTTGACTGATTCAAATATTTTGCTACTAAGTATTTGTTTGGAGTTATGTTTTCATTTAAAAAAATACTAAACAGTAAGGGAAATTGAAAAGAAGAATATTTGCTTGTCAAGATACTTAAAAATAAAAAAAAAATTCTTTATTCTTCTGTGAGAATTTATGTTATGAAGAGAATTCTCATAATTATTTTCTTGAATAATCATTACCATGCCTATTAATTTATCAAGTTTCACTTCAAATATTTTTTATTTTGCATATTAAAGATACGGAATTCTGCAGCATGAATTTGATATCAAATTTACAAACTGGATAAATAGAAACCAAGAGTGGATGTACAAGGCATACCTTATCAGTCTGGAGTGCTCCTACTTAAGGTGATGGCTATGGCTCTGAAGGCTTTCGGGGTAAATATGTAGTCCCAGTCAGTAAGGTTCCTTCACAAGTAAGGAGATCCCCTTCTATGTGATCATTCACTACAGTTTACTTTATACAAATCACAAGTTTACTGGGCATGAGAAAAAAATCTCTACTTGGGACAGATAGCCTACAGAATTGAGAAAAAAATGAAATAAGACTTAATCCTTGCATAATCAATGTTTGTATACCTAACCCTGAATTGTACCCCACATCTTTATAATAAAAAAAGAGACTTAATCCTGCATGTACCCTGCCAGCTAACATATTTGTCAGTGTATAGAATGCATGCTGTGCTCAATTTGATTTTCCAAAAGCAGACCCTAAGATGAGGATTTGTGTGAAAGTGGTTTACTGAGAAGTCTTTGTAAGGGAAAAAAAAACAAGCAAGCAAATAAACAAAAACAAAATGGTAGATGACTGGGAAAGGCATGGAACAGGAAAAAACAAAAGTCCACAAAGAAGCATATAAAGCAAAGTCCCATGGAGAGTAACTTGAATTAGTCTCAAAGTTACTGTTTTCTGAACACAATGTAGATAACACCTAGAGTTGTCTCAAGCAGAGGGCAAAGGAGCTGGAGTATTTATACCCTTGTAACCAGTTTTCAGTAGTTAAGGACTGTGCCTTGCAAATCATAAATAAGCAGACACTTTTAGCTGTCAGTCCAGTTTTCAAACAGATTCCGGTTGGTAGGAGTGAAAACTCACTGGAAAGACATGGGAACATAAATAAGCAGTTTTCCCATTATACAAAACAAGACAATAAGAGAAATACCCATGTTTAAATATAATGTTTATGTTGCCTCAATCCATCACAAAAAAAGGATATTGTAAAACAATAAGACGAAATGATCACATACTGGCCAAATTAATAATGGGAAATATTTATAGTTACTATTTAATATTATGGAGCTTTTTGTTAAAATGTATTCTTGATCTTGGCCCTTTCCTTTCCGAAAGCTATCAGTGCCTGTGTTAAAAAATCTCTTTCAAAAATGAGTTTCATTTACAAAACTCTACCATTTATTTTTTCTTAGAGAGTGTTTCTTAGTCTGAATCACCTACCCAATATTTCTAAGAAGAAACCAAGAAATAAGTTTCTCTAGTCTTAGTTGCATAAGTCTTCCATCTTTGTTTTAGAGTGTTTTCAATTTTTAAAAAAATTTATGGCTACCACATTTCCTGAGTTTTATTTTTTTGTTTTATTATTGTCTGTTTAGTGCCTTTAAAAATCTTTCCTGATGTTTTTTATTGTTTCTCATTGATTGGTTCAGTCAGGACCCTGATCCGAGTAACCAACACACAACTGAAGGTCGATTATGTTAGAATGGTACTTATTGGCTGGACTATCTAGGAAGGGCAGAGTTGGGATTAGTAAGCAAAATGTCACTGAACTTTTCCCTTCATCTCTCATCTCTTCTTGTCTCCAAGTGTCTAATTATTCCCTTAAAATGAAATATTACCATGAAGTAGATTGTTGCTATGGGCTTTTGTGAGCTTACGTTATTTTAGTGTTGTGATTGGTGCCAAGAGGGTTGATTTATCTTTCACAGCACCAGTTAAGGAATACCAGTGAAGGAAACTACATGGTTCAGCTTGATTCCCGGTGTGGTTTGGATATGGTTTGTCTGACCCTGCCAAGCCTCATGTTGAAATCTGATTTCCATTTTTGGAGGTGGAGCCTGGTGGGAAGTGTTTGGGATTTGAGGGCAGATTCCTCACAATTGACTTTTTGCCATTCTCTTGAGAGTGAGTTCACACTCTTAGTTCCCATGAGAAGTGGTTATTGAAAAGAGCTTGGCACTTCCTCACCTTTCTTTCTCTTACTTCCCTTCTCGGACATGTATTGTCTGCTTTCCTTAACCTTCTGCCATGAGCTGAAGCTCCCTGAGGCCTTCATCAGAAGATACTGGTGCGATGCTTCATATACAGCCTGCAGAACCCTAAGACAGATAATTCTCTTTTCTTTATAAATTACCAAGTCTCAGATATTTCTTTATAGAAACACAAATGGACTAAGACAGGTACCGTGTCCACCCTTTAGATCAAACACACTAGGTAGGTGTATGAGGTTTCCCAATGTGAGTTACGTTTGTAGTATAAAATTCAGAGGATTCTTTTATATTACCATAATTACTGACATGGCTACTTGTCAAACTATAATCTAGATGGTTGTACTAATTTGTGTCCAAAAATTATGTGTACCCCAATAACAGGGTAAACTCTATTGGTAGTTTATTACTTCTGAGTACTTCACTATGGTCTTGTAACTGTTAAAAAATAAAAATAAACCTGCGAGTTTTTTTGTCAACTTTTATTTTTTCACCCAAGTCATTCTCATTCTGCCTCAAATACTAGATCCTTCAGAATCATTAAATAACATTGCCCATGACATTAGTAAGAATGTCTTATGAACAACTTTTAGTGTGCTTCAAAGTTTAGCCCACTCTTCTTTCCCATATTCCAAATTTGCAGCCTTAAAGGGAAAGCATTCCTTAATATAAAACAAGAATTCATTTCTCAACATTATAGTGAACATTTTTATCTGTCCACCTTCTTTTTGCAATGGTTTCCCATCCTCAGTGAGATGAGAACCTACTTTCAATGATATCAAATTAGGGGATGGAAAACCAAGAGATAGAGAGAGGAAATCCAAGGCCCAGAGATATTCCTCAGCTCCTGAAAAGCCATACCTGGTTTTTGCAGTTTCTTGAGACTGTGCACTCCCTTTTGCTAAAGTTAATTTTGTCTGTGATTTCTATCACTATCATCTAAAATAATTCTAACTGAAATACACAATTACTCAGTAGTTTTTAATATATTTATGAAACATCATTTTCAAATTAGGCCTTGAACTGAGTTCACCGAAACCTCAAAGCTTGAAAATTTTTAGAACAATAAGCATTACAATTTACATGCTACACTAAAAGAAGTTTTGTGTTGTTTTGTTTTGTAGAGACAGGATCTCACTATTTTACTCAGCCTGATCTTGAACTCCTGACTTCAAGCAATCCTCCTGCCTTGGCCTCCCAAAGTGCTGGGATTATAGGCATGAGCCACCATACCTGGATTAAAAGAAGTTTTATTTAAGCTCATAAGCAGTCTATCATAATATAGGATGGAAATCTTCAGAATGAAAATAGCTTCCAAAGGGAAAACAAAGTTATGTATACAATGTCAGAAACTGACATAATCTAAAGAGAAGCATGCTGAAATATATAAAAACAATTTTCACATGTATAAAATTTTATATCAGATAGACTGTTTGCTTTGGGTTGCATTACTATAAAATAATCTGTTAATATTAGGATGAAAATATTTTTGAGAGGTCCAGTTTGTACAGATCAGCTTATCCAAACGTAATCATGGGGCTGAGGTAATGCAAAACACAGGACCTGGGCTATTTGGGTAATTCCTTTTGAACATTGCTTTGTATCCTAATTAATTATGCAGTGACACTCACATCATTTTCTCTGGTTTGTCATCAGCTAAAATACAGCATCTGCCAAACCTACCACTCAAGAAGATGAAGAACACTACATTTTCCTAAACACACCCAACATAATGTTGGAACAATTTCATTAGAGCTTAGACTTTCATTTTAGGAAGCTCGAATTTCAAGTTTTCACAGCCTCTGCCTCTTTGTAGCTTCACAGAGGGAGGAGAGTATTGCAATGCATTACAACAGGGAAGCCTAAGAAGGATAAATGGATTGAGTGCTACTGCCAGTTAATCACTTTGAGAAAATGGCCTTCACCTATAGCAGGAATAAACGATGTTGGCAAAAAGTTATTTCTGACTAATGCAGTCTGAAGACTTGGGGCCAAGACAACTACAGAGCAAAACTTTATATTTGATAAATAAAATCCCTCAATTTCAGATAAAGTGTAATTCATGGTTATTTCCTCAAAATCTTTCACGTTGCCTTTTCACGTGTCAAATTTGAATTTCCAGTTGGAGCGATAAGAAAAAAAGTCTGCATATTATTTGAATTAGTTACAAAGCTAGCAACTGCTTCTATACTATTTTAGGTTGAAGAGAGATGAAATTTCTCCTTAGGACATCTTGACTTAAATGGACAATTGAGGCCTATCAGAGTCCCCACAAACCCCTAAAAAGTTTTGAGTAACTTCTTCACCTCCACCCCCATCATACACACACCACTCTTAAAGCAAAGCACTTAGGAAGTATTATTAGATATATATGTTATATTTATATGGCTATACATTATTTTCTAAAAACGTCTAAAGAATCCAAAGGTCAACCTGAGATTTAGATAAGAAGTGTTTAGGGGTAATATTAGTAATTATAATGATAATAATAATTTTTAACTTTTACTGAGTTTTTTCTATAGGCCAATCACTTTTTGAGTTCATATATATATGTGTACACATACATATATATATAATTTATATTTTAAAAAATATATGCATATACTTTTTATGTGTCAAGGGTTTTTTTACTCATGCATATTTCACATGTATTAACTCACTTACTATTTATAACAACTCTTCAAGATATATGATACTGTATGTGTATCCCTGTTGTATAGATAAGGTCACTGAGGCACAGTTTAAATATCTTGCTCAATAATACACAGTTAGAAAGTAAATTTGAAATATCAGGTGAGACAGCCTGCACCTAAAGCCTTTCATCACACATTGTAACTTACACATTTCTAAACTTTTCCAAGTATGGATGATTCTTAGAATCAAATGAGTTGCTAAGCGAATTAGGATACCTTAGTAGTTGAGTGACATTTGGTAAGTTAACTTCCTTGTGCCTCAGTTTAACAATTTAATTTTCTATGAAATTGAAATGTAAATATGTAATATGTAAGAAATTAAAGAATAGGTATTTAACATCATATTTTCAAGCATTTATCTTTTTCAATAGAAAGTATTTATTTTATTTGTCATGTTCCATCTGCTATTTTCAGTAGAAGTATAATTCACATTGGTCAAAATATTAATTATGTGGGCTTTTCCTGCTTGGACAAAATTAAAAATAACAAAATACTGGAAAATTAGGGCCTAAAACAAAGAATAGATTCTGGAAAAATAGAATGTATTGAAATGATCCGTGGAATACATGATTGCTCTTTTGCTCCACCAATAAGAGTTTAGAGGTAGGGAACTGGGAAGAAAGATGTTTATTTCCGAATTTGGAATTCAGGGAGACAAGCCAGTATAAGTACCAAGGCCAGCTCTTCAAATTTTACAGTCTGTATTTAAATGGTTATATTGAGGTTTGCTATTGATTAACATCAAACTACGAGATTCACAAAACATTCTATAGGATTCTAGGCACAGTTGCATTTCATTAATTATAAATTCATTGTTTGCATATTCTTGGTACCTGTTACTGAGAACCTGTAATTGTCGTTTATCAGTAACTCTAAGCAAAGGAGTTAGCAGAGTTTACTACAAAATAAAACATTATTCATTATGATACATTAGCCAAAATACAAGAGTATACTGGTTATGGTTACAAGATTAATTTATTGTACTTCTAACTTTAACTATTGATCATAGAAATAAAGAACAATCTATTTTACTATGTGTATACAGTCATGGGGTAAATGACTCATTGTATTCCAGGGAGGGTCAGCACAGTCTTATAATTCTAAGGAATGCGTTTGCGTGCAGGGCAGTAACCCTAGCAACCAAGTCACCATGAATCCTTAGTAATGGGTCTCTTCATCATTTCCTCACTGTCAGTTAAAGCCATGATATTTATCGTGGAGTTATTTATATTTTGCTGCTTCAGCATGAACATGCATATGGTTTCTTCCCTCTGATGATTTTTGTGGATTAGAGTCTTGGTTACAAGCATAGGAATCCTGGCAGTGCATTCCATACAAAGTTTGAAGGAGAAATATATTAAGAATTAATAATTAACACAATTAGGAACTTCTCTATTTCTGATAGAATGCCTTTAAGACCTGATGGGATCCAAGAGAAAATATTTGAGAACCAATCTGTAACATTCCCAAGCACCTCCTTACTGCAGGCATTTGAATCACTATGGCATTGATATTAGTTTTCATTTGATTCAGCATTGTTATGTTTCCTGATTCACATAGGATGAAGGTGCAGCATTCAGTGTGCATAATGGCACAAGTACCTCCTTGGATGTGATGAGAATATCTAAGGCCATTCTGTTTTGCAGGACTGCTTTCCCTATTAATGAAACGTATATATTTGGCATCATTGAACTATTCTACTTTTGGAACACAAGTTTTTAAGTCTTTTTAAAATGACTGTTTTGATATAACCAAAATGGCCTCTTTTCAGTATCACCTCTGCCAAGAACTAGCCAGTGGTTTGTCAAAAAAACCTAAAAATATACACACTGACATTTTCGTATTCAGGTTCAGGGGGCATGCAGCCATTGTATCATAATTCCAGTCAGAAAAGAACTTCCCCATTTCCCTTGTTGTTCATCTCTCCCAATGTTTTGACATTGGCTGGGGCTCAGAAACCTGAACTAGGAGTAAAAACATTAGGCAGAAGGAGAAGATGATACCACTCATACTCCTTTTTGTAAAAACTACAGGCCTTGTAACTACTAACCTGTAGGCCTTACTTGTACGAAGTTCAAAGAAAATTTATCTACAGACTGAGATGAAAGGATTGAACAATATTTTGGACTGAATGCTTTCAATTCAAAATTGAGGCTTTATTTGTGATTCAGAGTGAATATAGGACTTTATGCTTCTTAAGAATAAGCTGAGAAATTAAGAGACCTACTCTTTTAACATCCTTACTTATAGGAGCTAGAGAATAAGAAAATGGAATTGTTTTTATGAATACTCTGTTATTCTTTCTTCGTCCAATTTTTTATATATACATAATTTAAAGTCATACTCTAGAAATGTAAAATTTAGATCCTTGATCTGAAAAAGAGTAATATTTTAGTAAGTGTAATGGTTAGATTTAGAAGACATAGAAGACTTGAAATATGCAAAACACCCTCCAAAATTCAACTGTGTCACCTTTGCCTCTACAAGCAACCCTTGATATCTTGGCTGAGGAAGATAACATGTTCCCTTTTGTCACAATTATTGCTTGACTGGGAACCAATATTCAAATTCAACATGACCTGATGGAAAAAGATAATGAAGTGTAGATTAAAAATAGTGAAAAGAAACATTCAAGTAAAAAAATTTGAGGGAGTTGGCTACAAAAAATAGATCAGACTCATTATTTTACATGTATTAATTTAGTAGAGGTTATGCATTCAGTGTGCTAGTTGGGCAGCTGGTTGAAACTTTAACTGTTTTCTAGTTGACTAAAGCAAACTTGGATGCAATTGTGTTAAACATTTTAAATAAAATTTACATAGCATAAAAGGTAGTCAAATTCCTTAAAGAATGGGAATGCTGTATGGCTCATATATCCACTCTCAAACCCAAAGAGTTGTTTCCCTAAGGCCTTGAGGAAGACATAGGTGATGACAACACACAAATATTTAAAGAGTGCTTTCTTGGCTTTAGGCCAGGAATGCTGGTCGGATGAAATGCAATTTAATTGTCTTTCTTATCTCCATGGGATCATAAGGTTACAGAATGCAGTTAACCACTGGAAACAAAGTGGACATAGTTATCACAACAGGCAGCAGAGAAAGCATAGCAATCAGCTGTCATAAGATGCCATGACTTGCAAAGATCTCTGGCTATTCTTAATTAATCATAAGATACCTTAAGTCTGATTTAATTTGCATAATCAAATGCAGAGCAAAACAAAACAAAACTTTAGTCCTGCCTTAAGCCAACATAAAAGAGAGTCACAGTTTATCACTCCATTTCTAATCTTGAGTCAGTTCCCCAGTCCAGTGCCATCAGTCTGCGATTCCACTGAAGTGTCTCCTGTAACACCATAGAGTACTGTATATCTCTTTGTCAGCTTCTCAAAGTGACTTATACTGATTAACCTGAGTCACTAGGTGCTGAGACAGGGAAATTCAAGTATTTCAGGTTCAGATGTAAAAGACATTGATTAACACTAATTTTTGAAGACACAGATGTCACTGTAGTCTGGAGTAAGAGTGTAAAATGCTGAGATTTCAGAGGAAGTTTCAATGTGAATCTATGTGATCTGATATAGAAGTGCTTGTATTTGTGTATGTATATATGAATAAGTGCATGCCTACTCATACAATATTAGAATCTTAAAAATGGTACTGTGGTACCTTAGGACTTTTTTTTAACCTTTAAATGATTTTATTATGTATTTGGAGAGGTAAATTCTATGATTGGGTTTTACTCTGACTACTTTACACTTCATAGAAGTTCGTATTACTTTTGAATGCAGAAACATTTTTAGTAGGCTCCTATTGTTTGGGATCAGAAATGGATACCCCAAAACATTATGCTTTGACATGCTGGGCTGAAGTAGTCTCAAGATCTCTCTCACCTTCCCTGTGGGCTCGGTGGCTCAGCCTGTAATCCCAGCACATTGGGAGGCCGAGTCGAGTGGATTGCTGGAGTCGGCAGGTTCGAGACCAGCCTGGGCAACTTGGCAAGACTTCATCTCTACAATAAATAAAAAATTAGCTGGGCGTGGTAGCGTGCGCCTATAGTTCCAGCTACTTGGAGGGCTGAGGCGGAAGGATCTCAGGAGCCCAGCAGGTTGAGGCAGCGGTGGCCGTGAGTGTGCCATTGCACTCCAGCTTGGGTGACGGAGTGAGACTCCAACTCAAAAAAACATAAAAAGGAAATTTCAAATAGAAGCCTTTGAGCCTCCTGTTTCCTGCCAAAATAGTGAATAAGACAACTCTGGAGTAATAGAAGAAATTAGAACCACAATGAAAGAATCAAAAGAAGCAGGATTGGTAATTGTCACTATTTCACTATTTGGTTCTTCAGTTTGGTCAGCACAGAATGTTTATGGTCCCAGTAGATTACCATAACCTTAATGGGGTAATAATTCTAACTGTTGCAAAAGTGTTTTCTTAACAAGAAACAAATCATTATCGTTCTTGGCATACAGTATTAATCTATTGATTTTGTGAATGCATTTTTCTCTATTTCAACAAATGGAGACAATCAGAAGTAGTTTGCATCTCTCCTGGGGCATGTTTTCCTAGATGGCTTCTTTTTACCAGTTATCTCCAGATTTTATCTGCTTGTCTTAATTTCTTGACTAAACAAAATGCTTTCCTCTTCCTCTAGCAAAAAGAAAAGTGAGCCAGCTACTTTACAAAGGAAAATTGAGGTAGTTTGTAGGAATTTTATTTTAAAAAGAGAAGTAGAAACGTAACTGTGGACAAGAGTATGACCATGGCTAATTTTAAAGGCCCCATTGAAATTGAGATTATGGTGTTTAGTTCAGCCCTACACATACTAGATATTGAGGATGTCAACATGAATAAGTCAAAGTCTGACCCTTCTCTGAGAAAGGTGTTTGAGTTTTGGCAAGGAACACAGAGACATAAGTCAATGCATTCTTTCATCGCACAAATATTGAATGTCTGCTTTGTGCCAGAAATTATGCTTCTTGTTAGAAACATAAAGGTTTGAAAAGCTAGACATGATTGATGCCCTCATAAGAATTATTTTCTAATGGATTAAATAAAGTGTAATAAAAAACCCAAATAAATATAATGCAGAAGTGTCTCTATCATAAGTTAAGATAAAGATAAATGTATTAATGAGAGCCTATGAGAGGAGTTTAACCTGATCTTAGAGGTGAAGAATCACTTTCATGTGGTGATGGAAAATAGAGGGCAGGTTCTCAGTTGGAAATAATATCAGCATTGCCCTGTATCAGGTAGGAGATAATTAGTTAAAAATAAATAATTTTAATGTAAAAGACATGTAAACATATCAAAAGCATATGATATGACAGTTCCTCAAAAACTTCAACCTCGAATAACATATGACCCAACAATTCCACTTCTCAGTATATGCCTAAAATAATTTAAAGCAGGGACTCAAACAGATCATTGTGCACCAATGTTCATAGCAGCATTATTTACAATAGTTAAAAGGTGGAAACATCTCAAATATTAATTGACAGATCAATAAACAAAGTTTTATATATATATATGTATATACATACATACATACATACATATGGAACAGAATATTATTCAGACTTAAAAAGGAATAAAATTCTAATACTTGCTACAATATAGAAGAAACTTGAAAATGTTATACAAAATGAAATAAGCCAGACAAAAAATGACAAATAGTGTATGATTCCACTTATATAAAGAACAGAGGCAAAGGTAGGATAGTGGTTGCCAGGGGGTAGAGGGGAGTTATTTTTTAATGGTTATGGAAATTCGGTTACAAAAGATTAAACAATTCTGGAGACGAATATTGCTAATGGTTGCACAGTAATGTAGATGTATATAACGCTCCTGAACTATATGCTTCAAAATTGTTAAAATGGTAAATTTTGTGTTATGTGTATTTTGCCATAATGAAAAAAAGCATGTGAACCTGGAGCCTAGAATTTTAGGCTAAAAATACAAATGAAAGTGTCATATACTTATGACAAATGAAGTCATGTAAAATCGCCTACCTTGATGAACAATGGAAGTAAAAGAGAGTCTAGAACTAAACCTGATCAACTTAAATATTAGTGGCTATGCAGAAAATGATTGGTCTTCAGAAAGGACGGGGAAGGGATGGCAAGAAGTGTAAGAGGAATGCAAAAAACGAATCCAGTAAGTCCCCTACATACGAACCTTTAAGTTGCAAACTTTCAAAAATGCAAAAGTGTGTTCACATATCTAATCACGTAAGTTAGTTTATGTGGCTAGTGTACATTATCACATGCATGAATCCTCTACAAGCGGTTATGCTTTTATGTGCTTTACTGTACAGTGCTGTATATTTGTTTCTCATGTTATTTGTGTGAAAAGTATTAGAAACCTATTACAGTACAGTATTATATAGCTGATTGTGTTAGTTGAGTACCTAGGCTAACTTTGTTGGACTTACTAACGAATGGGAATTATGAATGCACTTATGAATATGTGGAACATGACTTTTTCATATGTAGCAGATTTACTGTATTGTCAAGGCAGTTAAGGGGAACAAATGTTTCTGGGAACCAGACATCAGTAGTGTCTCACTGCTACTTTGTTGGAAGGATTGCATTTCTCATTTATCTAGAAGGCTCTTCTGTGGGGCCATAATGCTATGGTAGTTCATTTTTTCTGTAAGGTAAAGCTCTCTGTAATTCCAGATTGAGCTTCTTTTTCTATTTAATTTATCATAGGAAATTCCTCATCAGGTCACAGATGTGATCTGAAGAATGGGAAATATTTTGGTAGGAGTAAGACACTCGATGTATAAGTTATCTGTGTATGCAATTACTGATGCCTTTAGAACCTGCTTGGGCTCAGTGTTGTACATGTATCTTTTCACTTGGTATTTAAGAGCTTCTGAGCATATCAAACTTTATAGCCGGGAGTAACAGATTGTATCCAGCTCATGATGAGCAGCTGGGGTCAGATATTGTCATGGTTCTCTGGGCTAGGAAATCAGCCATTGTGAGTCTATCTGAAACTCTTTCTCAAGAAGAAAATAAACTTGGAAAGCAAGCACGACTTGGCTACAAAAATTTTGGGTCCTTATCCATGATTCTTTTTTCATGATTTACAGTAAGCTTGATAGCACATCCCCACCTGCCTTTGACACTTCAAGCGCCACAGCATATGCTGTTTTATGAGTCAGTTGACAAAGTTACTTGTCCTGGACGTTGAACCAGCTAGAGAGGCTGAGAATACTTTTTCTTTATCCAGTAAACAGATCTAGCTAGACTAACATAACATAATGTGGAATATTTTTCAAATATCTTAAGAATTCTCCCAAGCATGTTGAGTGGTAAGGAAATCAAGATGTGTACATGTATGCTTTATTTTATACCACATTGAGACTCCAGAAAATTTCCTCAGGTAGTGAAACCTAGCCTCCATTTCTGGCACCATAGTCAGGCATTTAGGGTGCCATTTACTTATTTCTTCCTAGATCATATTGCAAAAAGGCATAACTTTTGAGGTTCATCACCATGGCCTGTAAGAAGATGAATTAGTCAGGGTCCCTATGAACTAAACAATGGCACAGAACCTGAGTTGACATATTGAAGGATTGTGAAAGTTTGCTCCTGCCCTGCAAATTCCAAGAAAATAAAACAGTTCTACAATGTAGTTCAGTTAGGAAAAATAAACTTCATAAAGCATGTCAACCACTGTCTACAGTCATGCAGGATCTTAATAGCAGTGTTAAAGTAAGCATGAGTATGAATGTGTATGAGAAAAAAACAATAAAAACGCTCTGTAAATCATTTCCTTTTGCACAAAGGTGAATGTAAAGAAGAATAATAATAATACAAATATCCTAAGAAACGGAAATTGTATTCACTGAGGCCTGGTCTTCCCTTTCAACATTTTTTTTTCTACACTTCTCTATTTTTCTGTCCATCTAATGCCTAGTGTCCAATTCTTCTCTGAAACTGGAAAGTACCAATACTCAAGCATTTAGAATAGTTGAGCAGATAGATAATTGACCTTCCCATATTACCTTAGTCAAAAACTGGCACTTTAATGCTTTTAATTGTGGAAAGTTGTGTTCCAGAATAAAGAAATTTCAAGGCATTGCCAAGCAAGTGCTTATACATTTGAGATGATAATATATTAAACAACTCTTTGTTTATGAAAAGAAATTTGATTTAGTTGATTTTCTCTCTGAATCTTTCAGGACCCAAGAATTCTTATTATAAAATAAGTGACCTAAACTGTATGATTGCTCAGATACTACAAATTTTCTAATTTGGAAATTCCCAGAGTCTGTGCTTATGCTACATAATTTAATTTGATTACATAGCTAACATATTGTAGAAATTCAGATAATTATTTCTAGCTGTACAATAAAACAATAAAGCTGTGTCACTTTTTTTGTTTTAATTTAAAAATGAGACTCACCAGATATTTAAAATAGTTTAAGGTCAAACTGATGGTATAGTTAGTAAATGAATTCTAAGAATGGTTTCTTATGAAATTGAGGAAAGGAAAGACAAATATTTAAAAGGCTATATGAGGAAGCAAAATACAATAATTAGTTATAAAGAATATACAAAAAAGATGAATGATAGCCTTTTATTTTAGAGTAATTAATCTTACCTGGTTTAGACCTTCTTGGTAAAATTCTTCTGTCTTTGTTTAATTAGTATATACCTCACATTTGTCAATAAAGTTAATTTATACAATGTAATTATATTGTTTATAGCTGTAGATAATAGAGATTAAATTTCCATATGACAAAAGATTATGGGTCATTGTGATTCAGGCCAATGCAAGTTCATGATGTAGGCAAAATGAATATTTTTATACGTTGATGAAGCTGCCAAGAGTCTTCCCAGAGTCCTTTATTTAAAGGAAGAAGACTGTATTTCTCAACAAAAAACTTGTAAAGTTTTATGTGCTTTATACTGACTTTTTATCTTTCTGACATATTTAATATTTCCTTTTAGAACCACAAGATATTGAATGGGAGGTTCTGAGTTGGGTCACTGCTCCATTTGAATTATCCTTTAAAACTTTGGTCTTCACAAACTAGTAGGATCTGACTGCTATTACAATGAGACTCAGCCACACCTTATATATAACATGCCACAATTTATCAAAAAATCTTTATAAACACATACTAGATTTCTCTGAAAATAACATCTTCAAAATGGGACTAATAGCCGGGCTCGGTGGCTCAGCCTGTAATCCCGCGCCTTTGGGAGGCTGAGGTGAGTGGATTGCCTGAGCCCGTGGGTTCGAGACCCGCCTGGGCAACTTGGCGAGACCTCATCTCTACAATAAATAAAAAAAATCAGCCGGGCG
>CAUYQG010176574.1:0-28287 GCA_963574415.1 Tarsius wallacei
GAAACAGCCCCTTTAAAAGTGGACAAAAGACATGAATAGACACTTCTCAAAAGAAGATATACGGGCAGCCAACAGACACATGAAAAAGTGCTCAGCCTCACTCATCATCAGAGAAATGCAAATCAAAACCACATTGAGATATCACCTAACCCTTGTAAGAATGGCCATCATTAATAAAACCAAACAACAACAGATGCTGGTTAGGATGCGGAGGAAAAGGAACGATTCTTCACTGCTGGTGGGAATGCAAACTAGTACAACCTCTTTGGAAGACAGTGTGGTGATTCCTGAAAGAACTAGAAATTGACCTTCCATATGATCCAACAATTCCCCTATTGGGAATATACCCTGAGGAACTCAAATCATTCTACAGAAAAGATACCTGCACACATATGTTTATTGCAGCTCTATTAACAATAGCAAAACCATGGAAACAACCGTGTTGTTCATCAAAGCTGGACTGGATAAAAAAATGTGGTACATATACACGGTGGAATATCATGCAGCCATAAAGAAGAACAAATATATGGACTTTGTAGCAACTTGGATGGATTTGGAGTGAATCATACTCTATGATTTATTACAGAAATAAAGAACAGAGTTCCATATGTTCTCACTCATAAACGGACCTTGAACAATTGTAATGCTATATGTAAGCAACTGGCAGTAATGGGATACTGCCAGGGGTGGGGGATTGGCAGTTGAGGTAAACTGCTAGGGGAGGGAGGAGCTTACCTCATCCACCAGGGTACCGACATGATCAATGTTTATATACCCAGCCCTAAAATGTACCCCACATGTTTATAATAAATTTTTTAAAAAAATTTGCCAATTTAAGGACTTTTGTTTTGATAACTTGTTTCTTTGAACATAACTTATAGGATTTTCACATCATATCTTTAAGAATTTATATTTCATTATGAACTCAGCAGAAATAACTTCCAGAATAACCATATCAAGACTAATTTTCTAATAATATAATCAAAACTATATACACTATAGACATATATATCAGAAAAGGTACAAATTATAAAACTTACATAATGGAGGTTGGTCATAACATAACATGCTATGAGATTTTCAAACTTAGTGTACTCTGAGATTTTGTCTGCATAGTACATTTTCGTTGAAAGCTTATATCCTCTGTGATCTCACAATTAATTTAGATTTTCTTTCAATTATAAATGATGATTTAAGATAATGCCTTTAAAATTCACTCACTCATTAAACAGTTGTATACTTATTAAGTACTAGGCTAGATGCTTAGAGTTCAAAAACATAGAATGGAAAATGATCAGTCTTCTAAAGAAGTCTACGTCCCAGTGATACAAGCAAAGAAATCAATCACTACCGTGTGATGTTTCACACATCTCATAGTTACTGAGAAAAGTCATATTCCAGTTCATTTTATTTAATTGGAATTTTTATTATAAATTTAGACATTAAAGTTCTGGAGATATATATATGTGTGTGTGTGTGTGTGTGTGTGCATGTGTGTATACACACACACACATATTATATAATTTGTATGAGGCTGACATGAGTTCAGATATAAAATAATAATTCCCTTTTATTTTGGAGACAAAATTCAGTTTCTCGGCTTTCACAGAGAGTTCTACAGCCTGGAAAGTGAAAATTTATTAATCAAAGATGACTTAAAATCCAGGCAGCTTTCTCTCAAACAACCGCCATTTCATCTTCATTCAGTGCACAATCATTATGTAAATACAATCAAATTTTGATTGGTTGCTTGTACAAAATGGCCATTAGAGCAGCAAAAAATAATCTTCAGTAAATTTTAAACACAGATTTTAGATTTTAATTTAAATTTGAATGTAGGTGAGAGTTGTGTATGTAAGACAGGATGAAAAATATTAATAGCTTTAAACATAATTCTAACTATTCTCATAAAATCCTTATGGTATGACCAATAAATAAAGGTGTGCTACCTTATTAATTTTAAATGTTAATAACAGTAAAACATAGCATTAGACATAACTAGCATTTATTAAGTGTTATAAAATCTGATTTCATTAGATGCATTGTCTTACTGATCTTAACAAAAACCTTTTTGAAGTTCAGAGTGAAGAGGCAATTTACTTACTGTTCAATAAATTAAATGAGGGCCTCATTCTTATTCATCTTTATATATGTAGCACCTGGTAGATTGCCTTGAATATATACAGTTGAATCATAAGTTTCCAAGGACAGAGATAATTGGCTTACAGTAATGATATCTTTATAATGTAAAAGCTCTTAAATAAATTTTCACTGATCTTTTCTAGAAGAAGAGAAGGCCTTAAAACATAAACTTATTATCAAATGATATAACAGGAAAGACCATTTGATGAATGTTGTCTATGACTTCAACCCTTGTATTTTAGTAAGCTTGTAGCATATTTTTAGTGCAGTTTATGAAAGTGCATTTGTTTTAAAATTAACCTCAGGTAATTAGTAGATGAACTATAAACTTTTTTGTTTCTTTGAATCATTGAATAAGATTTATATTTAAAAGCAAACTTTGCATTCATTGGAGAGAGGTAAATTTGGCTACAGTTATGTTTTTCTTTCTTGAACATTGGTAATTCAAGTTCTCTTAATCTTCATTGGCAAATACTGTGACAAGTAGACACAGGAACCCATGCTAAATAAAATAAAATAAAATAAAATAAAATAAAGCTGCTTGCCACATTATAACCTGAAATGCTATTCTCCCATTCAACATCAAATGTCTGGGATTGTTATTAAATTAACTAGTACTAAGTGCGCTTGCACACATCATAGAAAATGTAGGATTCCATAGCCCATGGCATGCAAGGACAATGATTTAGCAAATATATTTTATAACAGAGTAACCTCAGTTAAAAACCTTGATTTGGACGCACTTTTTTCTCTAGCTACAATTTTAGAATACATAAAGTAGGATGTGCTTGTCTGAACACCACTATCACCATCTCTAGCATTGGCATGTATCCAATTCCCCTTATTATCTAGGTCTAGCAACTTAGACATTTCCACTTTCCTGCTGCAGGCCAAATCTTATAAAGTGACTGAATATTTCACTGGATTGGAATAACAGTGTCAAGTTTAAGAAACCAGGCTCCAGAGCAGACAGCCTGTGGTTGAAGTTTTTCTAGCTTTGAGACTTAGAGTAAATTATATATCCTTGTGCCTCAGTTTCTCTGTCCGTAAAATGGATCTAAGAATACATCATGAGATGGTTATAAGTATTAAATGATGAAAAATATAAAGAAATAGTACTCTATTTTTCACAAAGAAAAGATTCAGTAAAAGAAAATTACCTATATAATGAGATCAGATGCATTCAGGGTATATAGTTGTAGACAAAACTTATCCATCATCTATTTATCTATCATCTACTTTTATTTCCCAACTCATAAGTGAGGTCCCATGTAATTGGCCACAACTTCTGACCTGTACATGGTTCATCAGCATTCTCATATCTTTATCTCTGTGCTTGCTTATTTTAAATTTTATTGTCTATTTTTTAATTACCTATTCCTACTTCACTAAATACATCAGCCCTACTGTTCTGTCAAACACTTAAAACCAAACAAATTATGTCTGAAGATGAATAGGTGTGGAAAAATCTCACTACTATGGCAAACAAACAAACAAAAAAAACTCACCATGACTCACCACTCATTTGTTTCATGTTAAATTTGTCTCATGTTAAAAAGTTTTGATCTTAGATGTGGAGTGAGCTCCCAGCCCTGACCAAATTTTCCTGTCACATTTCCTGAGTTGACTCATGTTCCCCTTCCCTTGAGGATTTATTTCCTTATTTGTTCTCCTCAAACTTATAATCCTTTTCTTTTTTCTTTTTTCCATGATAAACTTTTGTGTCTTCAACAGATAGCAGCAGCACAACACCAATTACTTCTGCATAGACACTCATATCCTTTCTTTCTTGTTGTTGCAGCTGATGAGTTATTTACTTTTTTATCTAAGGTCAACCTCCACTTGTGCCTGTATATTGTATTTTCTCCCTTGTGATTAAACTATCTTTTGCAAATGTTCTTTATTTTTCTCATACAGACAATTTTTGGAAAGAATTAATTCTAAATAATTTACCAATTAATAAAATATTTATATTGTTCAATACCCTTTACAGAAAACTACTTTTAAAATGTTGTCTGTGGTTAGAGTTTGTATTTCTTCTTTATTTTTATTTCTTGAACATATTCCAGTCATGATTTTTTTCTCATACATCCCCTGAAGCCTTTTTTTTTCATAGTACCCTATAATTAACACATTACTACATCCACTGAATATCTCTAAATGTATGTATTTTTATAATTTATACAGATCATTAATTGATATTGTTTTGAATTGGGGTCTCTATCTGTTGCCCAGGCTAGAATACAGTGGCATAGCTCACTACAGCCTAGATCTCCAAGCCCCAGACAAGTCTTTCACCTTAGTCTCCAGAGTAGCTGGGACTACAGGCACATGCCACTCTATCAAGAAAAGTTTTTGATTTTTAATTTCTTTTTTTTTTTTTGTAGAAAGAGATCTCGTTTTATTGCCTAGGCTGGGATGGAATTCTAGTACTCAAGCAATCCTTCCACTTTGGCCCCCCCAGAAGGCTGTGATTACAAATGTGAGCTAACATGCCCTGCCCAGATCATAAATTGATACTCCTATATTATTTTCTTACCAACATTCTAAATGATTTCTGAGATATCCTACACTTAATCTACTTACATCTCTAGAAACGACTCGTTGTCCTCTTTGTTTATTATTTTAAACTCAACTTTTCTAAACATTGAAGTTCTCAGGGCCCAACTCCTAATAATTTCCCTTCTTTAACAGTTCATAGTCCCATCTATGAACTAGTTTCATAGCTTTATATTACCATTTTGACAACTGGCTCTGAAATGTATTTATTTAACTTACTTAGTTCTCATAACTCTAGACTTGTGTATTTGTGTCCACCTTATATTTTGAATTTAATATGCTTGACAATAACCTTGATCTTCAACTCTTAAACCTGCTCTTTGTTTAGCATTCACTACACAAATGGCAAAATATTTTACTCGGTTATTCAATCCCCAAACCTTTGAATCCTCCTTGATATTTCTCCCATATTTAATCCATCTATAAGTCTTACAAGATTTATGTATTGGCAATAAAGGACTAGCATGTTTTAGAACAGTTCTCTTGAGCACAACTAGAATATTTGATAAATAATATAGGTTTAAAGACTTGGTGGAACTACCATGGTAGTGAGTATTAGCAGCATCAAAATTGGGTATAGGAGAGAAGCCAAGATGAGTAGTCCTAGAATTTGAAGTTTCTTTTCCTTTTGAGCTACGGATTGCAAAAGCATCAGGTAAGATTTAAGGATACATGAACAGAGTTTCCAGAATGTCACTGAGCCGAAGACACCACAATTATTGATGAAGTAGAGACACCCTGTTAAGTACCCGTAGCTTTGGGTAGGAACCTCAAAGTTCTAGACCCTAGAATATGAGTGAACTAGAATAGCCAGCCTGCACTGAATCTGAAGCTTAGTTACCACCTAGCTCAATTTTTAATTGAATCAGCTGATCCTTCCATATTCTATCACTCAGAAGTAAAATAAATAATCTCTTAGGAAATACATTTGAAAGATTCTCCAAATATCTCCACTACTCTTCATATATTATATTTGGCATTCTGTACAACACATAAACATACAATATATATAAACACACAAACAGAAATATATCCAATAGAAAAGTATTTGTAGGAATTTGAGACAATAAAGTTATGTTGATTTTAAAATGTCTGTCTTTAAATATTTAAAAGACAAAGTGGAATTTCAATAGAAAATTCTTTTGAGTATATACAAATAATTATGTGGCAATTAAATAACAGAAAAATATAATAATTTATATTAAGATATCAGTGTATTGGTTCAACATCATATTAGTCACAGTCAGGGGAATTATTATCTAAAAGTTTAATCAGAAGGAATGCTCAACAGAAGCATGAAGAAAAGAAAAAGCAGTAGAAAATGTGCAAAAGATTATTAAAGCTGTGTGGGCCACAGTAGGCAGGTCAAACACATTTGCAAGTAGAGTTTCAAAAAAACAAACGAGAAGAGAGAGACTGGAACAGAAAAAATATCTGAAGAAAGAATATTTGAGAATCTTTAAATGTGAAAAACACATTATGTCAATTTTGTAAACTGTATAACTATAAAGAAAATCATACCACATACATTATATAATTATATGTTATTACATATATACACATATATAAATATATTTAAAATTATCAAAACCACCAACTAAATCTGATAAAAATATATAAGACCTCTACATAAAAACTAAATAATTATTGAAAAATATTAAAAGATGTAAAAAACTGGAAAGATATAGATTAAAAGACTCAATTTTGTAAAGAATTTATTTCTCAATTTTTAAAATTCAACACAATGATAATAAAATGCCAGGATAATTTTGGTGGACATGGAATATTTTTATGAAACTGAAAAGAATCTCATATGGCTAAGATCATAATGAAGAAGAAGAAGATCAGATTACCATGATATATAACAAGAGTTATTATTATGCTACAGTAACACAGGGAAAATAATAATGGCACAAGGATCTTAAAAAGAAGGATAGAGTATCC
Organism: Tarsius wallacei; assembly: GCA_963574415.1. Taxonomy (NCBI): domain Eukaryota; kingdom Metazoa; phylum Chordata; class Mammalia; order Primates; family Tarsiidae; genus Tarsius; species Tarsius wallacei. The sequence goes on from CAUYQG010176574.1 coordinate 6,646, forward strand.
AGAATCAGACCCAGCTATGCCTAGTCATTTGATTTACAGAAAGGTGACACTGTTTCTTTCAATGAAGAGGTCCTGGATTTGTTGTCTACTTAAGACAGGGTGTCGCATACAGAGTGTTTGTTGAGGAGCCACTTGGAATCATCATGTATGTCACAGAAGGACATAAAATAGAAATGGACAGAGGAAAAAAATCAAATTGTGATACATGTCCAACAATAGCCTAAATGATCCCCTGCACCCTCTGTAACTAGAGTGGTCTTTCATGGGGCCAAGAGGGGTCGCCAAACCTTTATACTTTTGTATGGATCAGTCTTTGGATTTGAGCTGCCCTTGGAAGAAAGACAATTTAAGGCAAAGTGGCACTCTTCAGCTGAACTAATTACTGAAGGGATGTACAGATAAAAGCCATTTGCAGGCAGCACTCTCATCAGTGAGGCAGATCATGAAGGCAGACCTGGAAGGTGCAGAGTGTCTACTTCACTGTTTTATTTTTTTTTAACATGATTTAATATTATCTGTCCTTTACATGTTGATTGATTCAGTAACTTATTGATAAACTTAAGGAGGGTAAGAAATTTATGATCTGATTACTTTTTCTGGAGTGCAAACTACTATGTCAAAAATAGGTCCATGGAAACTTAATTAGAGGTCAAACTATGAAGTATATTGTAAATTTTGTTAAAAAAAAATCTCTGGTATATATCAGCTAAGTGATCTTGAACTCATAAATTAATCTCTTTGGTGAAAATACTTGGTTTGGTATACAGATAAAGAATGAATAAGTGGTTCACAAAAGACATTTAGATGATAGTTATCATTAGAAGCAAAGAAAATGTTATAATTAAGATTACAGAAACATAAGTAGTTTTATTTTACTGTCATCCTCCCGCTGGCTAAATTTAGTCTAAAATTTTTAATTAATGAAGAGAATTCTAGATTTTTTATTATTTCAGCCATAAAATATTTTTATTTATGTGTTATTTTGGAGTTATATGTCTGCCTGGAGGCCCCACAATTATTTTCCATTCTCTTTTGAAAACGCATCAGTTGGTTTCTCTTTTGTCAATAAATATCTATGTCTAAGTCTATGAAAGCCTTAGCCAGTAATGGCATCCTTGGATCTCCAGTTTCTTTTTTGAAACTTAAACTTAAAAAAATTTTTTTAAGGAGGGGTTCAAAGCAATAGAGGAAGAAATACACTTTTAACATGTAAGTTCTAGATTCTCTGCTACATATATTTACATATAATCTGCTGTTTAACAGATTATGATAAGTTTCCAAATACATTACCCAATACATTTACAGAAACCCTCTGATGTGTCTTTCTGAATTTTTCTTAGAAAATGTTATATCAGGTATGTCTAATCTTTTCTCTGCCCTTGGATACCACCTCTACCTCTTTTACTCTTTGCAAGGTAATCATTTTTCTGATTCTATTGTACTTTTTATAAATGGTTTTTTTATATGTTCAAAGTAGAATCTGAACATGAAGAAAGACATGGAAGGCCATCATTAAATCTCTATTTTTCTTAACAAATGTTTTCTTTAGAATTTTCAGAGTACTATGTCCATCTTGACATTAGGTAATCAGAGCTACAAAAAATATTTAGAGTGAGGTATTAGAGAACAGGAATTGTACTTTCTTGTAACACTTGAAGAATGAGTACATTCCTAGTATTTTAATAACTTAATGAGTGTTTCTTTCAATTGATATAATTCAAATGAGATCTTTCTTTCCAAATTTATTTGAAAGGGATCAAAGCTTAAGTCAGGGTCACTTAAGAATTGATTGCAATCTTCCCATTCCAACAGAATTTAAATTGAGTATTTACACGTCAAAAAGAAGTTGTTAATCAGAAGACTGGATTAGCTTACCAAAATTTTATACAATAAATAAATGATTAAGTAAAAGTCAGAACAGTCATCTCAAGGACTTTTCCACCATAAGTAAGCTTCAAGCAAAGGTTTTTGAGAAACATAGTTCTGGTGACAACTCTACCCCTTTTTCTGAGGTGAATGCAAAAGATTCATTGAAAGAAAATTTTCAAAACCCAGTGCCATTTTTATGATTGACCACCACATTTTAAAGAAAGAAATGCAACTGGATATTTTAGTGCTACATTAAACCTAAATTCTCTTTCCATATTCCAAAGTTGTGGTATCTATAAAACTCTCAGATGTTGACCTAGCTTTCTCTATAGATTTACTTAGATCAAAAGAACATTGGTCATGTGGCATGATGATTAAGTAACACCATTTTCAAGAGTTTGTTTTATATGAGCCCACCAAACAAGGAAAAATCTGTTTTCAGTGTGTAGGCTAAATTAGATTTCAGGTCTATAAAAAAAGAAGATTGTATTTTGAACCGTGGCAAATCACCCCAAAATCTTAGATCTCTGATTCATTACCTTATTTCCTCACATTTTACAGGATATAGTTGATATGTCCTTCTTGTAGTAACACAAAATAATATATAAATTAATGTAATAAATGCCATACACCAAAAGTAATATTTCCAGTTGGCAATTAAGTCAGCCCTTTGGAAAGCTCCATGACTTCTATATAGGTGATTGGTAACACAAAGATAATGACCCTATGAGTAATACAGGTTAGAATTTCTTAAATGTGTTGGCTAAAGTAGAGATCATCTGCAACTTTTCTCCCTATTTGAACTCACACAGTTTAGCATTGTGTTCTAGCCATTTTACCATTTACATATGCTGAGTGCTTCTGCAATCTTGACTATTTGATGTTATTTAAATGGAACAACCAAGGGATCATAGAGAACTGGAGAAAATGGTAATATAAATTTTGCTAAGTTCAAATTTCTTATTTTATAGCTCCAATACAATTGGGACCCTTGGAAATAAAGATCATATTTTCATGGCAGGAGAAAAAGTCACACCTAGAAGACCCAGAACACGAATTTATACAAAATGCTATGTAAATTAAATTTTGTATTCAAAGTGTCTTCCATCACCCTTACATTTTAGTATTTATTGTCATTTCAGATTTGTTCTTTTGGGGGGGAAACCAAAAATAACTAGTAAATTTACATGATAATTTTTATTGAAATATATAAGTTTCGATAAAAGCTAAACAAGAATGAGTCTGTACTTGAATAACAATACTGATGACAAAAATAACTGAAGTAATAATGTAGATGATGATAATAAAGATAATGCAAGTTCACTGTAATAGATTAAAACAATTCTGAAGATTATATAATAAAATGTACAACTCTCATGCCTGCTCCTAATGTATACTTGGCACCTAAAATCCCCATTCAATATTGCCTTTTCTCCATACTATATCTTGAATATCACAAAAAGATTTGCTTCATTTTTGCAATGACTTCATATTATATTGAAAAGATATATCATAACTTACCCAATCAGTAATATATTCACCATATAAATGTGAATTATAGTCCTAGCATTTGCCAATAATACAACAATAAATATGGTTTTACAAATTTGCCCAACATAGTTGTTAGGTAAATTTTGGGAGTGGTGTGCCTGTGTCATTGATAAATCTGGAGAAAAATCTGCAACACAAATGACAAAAGAGTCAATTATTTAAATGGGAATAAACTTTTAGAAAGAAAAAATCTTGAAAAGTTGTAAGGGGTCAGGGACTGATTTGTCTCCAAATCCTAAATAGATACCCATGTGTGTATAAATATAATACATGTAAAAACTATTTAATCTCCCTCGTCCTGAAATAAGTGCAATTAAAAAAAATATGTGTATGTTTTAACTGAGCAAATTGGCAAAGACAAAAACATTTGTTACTACTCAGCAAGGGTAAAGTTGTGGGGGCAGAGCAGCTCTTCTATCACGTAAATTGCAGAACATGTAATATAATGCAACTTCTTTACATGATAATATAGCAATATCTATACAATTACAATTATTAAAGTAATATTGAACTTCACTGGGATTTTAAAAAATGCTCTTTGTAAGATTTTTAAAAACATTCAAAAAGTTGCTGGAATATAAAACACATGTCATATGTATGTACAATCTGCCTGTGTGCAAGGGTATTCTGTTGATTTATGTATGAGTGCCACATAAGTTCATTTCAATCACATTTAGTTTATTCACTTGGTTTCATTCTGAAGGAATGAATTCATTCTGATCATTTTGTCTGTGGTTGAGAAAATTGAACTCTAACAGATTGCAGTCCCAGTAGAAATTGCCTAGTGTTAGAGCTGCAAGTAATTGCTAAACTCCCACGTGCCTCAGGGGAGAAAGCATGTCCTTGATTAGAAAAACATGCAAGGAAAAAGAGACAGTAAGCTCATAGTTAATGGGTGAGATAGCATTCTCTGTTAAGTGCTTTAGAGCAACAAGGCACATTCTTCACCATTTTTACTAACTAGAAGATTAATTTATATTCCAAAAGAAATGTTAAAATTCTAATCATTCTTCATCATTAAGTAGGGATTCTATATCTTCTCATTACCATACAGAAGGGCAGTTTAATTCGAATGAGGTAGATAAATAAATAAATCCTAGGGACTTATTTAAATTCATTTAATATGTAATTCTAAATTACATACTTCTGACAACACTGCAACAAATTAAATAGGATATTTTATTGTCCAATTATGATGAATCCTGCAGTCAGAAAATCAATATACTGTGGCAATATAAACAATTAGATTGCTTCTAGTGTGCAAAAGATATTTTTTCTGTATCTTTCAAGAAGGAAAAAAAAGTATTTTAAAAATGGATTCATATCACTTCTAATTAGGTTTTAACCATACACCGATACGTAATTCATAATTGTTATGATATTCTTGGTCATCAGAGCATACATATTGGTTGAAGTCACAAAATATACTGATAAAAACAGAGTTAATTTTAGATTATAGGCGTGTCTGTGTGTGTGTGTGTGTGCATACCACTGATTCTTGAAAAACATGGGGGTTAGAGTCTCTGACCCTCAGTGCAACCAAAAATGTGCATATAAATTTTGACACCCCATAAACTTCATTACTAATAGCCTACTGTTGACTAGAAGCCTTACTGATATCATCAACAGCTAATTCACTCATATTTTATATTATATACTCTATTCTTACAATAAAGTAAGCAAAATATTTATTAAGAAAATGAAAAAGGAAGAGGAAGTATTTTTACTGTTTATTAAATGGAAGTTTATCATGAGCAGGCTGAGTAAAAGGAAAAGAGAAGATCTTGCTGTCTCAGGGTAGCCAAGGCAGAAGAGATGGGGTAAGTAGAAGGAAAGTCAGGAGAGGCAGGCACACTTGATATCACTTTTATTGAAAAATATGTGTTTAATTGGACCAATGCCGTTCAAATTCATGTCGTTCAGGGATCAACTGTCTACACACACACACACACACACACACACACACACACACAAACACACACGTAGGTACTAATGTAAAAATATTAATATTATATATAAATACAGTCATTTATTTGTATTACTGGGGATTAGTTCCAGGACATCACCATTGCAACCACCACCACCACCACCATCATCTCCCCCATACCCAAATCCACAAACACTCAAGTCCCTCAATCTGCTCTATAGAACCATGAGAAATGAAAAGCTGACCTTCCATAAACATGAGATTTCAATATGTACTTTTACTAACATGTATTTTCAATTCACATTTGGTTGAAAAAAATTCACATTTAAGTGGGCCTGATATGTATTATAATTCACATATAAATACATGTAAACATCTTCATGTTTATTATCAAAAATGTTATTTTCCTCTAATGTCCACTGATAATTGCAAATAAACCCTGAAGAGAATGAAAGCAGCAGATAATTAACACAAAATGCAAAGTTAGAGTATGCTCACATACATATGCCAGTATTGGAACCAGATGTGTAATGTCTAACAAATATGTAAAGTCAGAACAATTCAACTATTCAAAAACTTCACATCAATACGAATTTGTATACATACCTCACGCATATACAGAAAATTTTAGTGTGTATCAAAAACTCTCTCAAGGAAAAAGCAAAGTATTCCTTGAAGAACCAACATTTTTTATGATGAATATCTTACAATTCTCTCGTTTTTTTAAAAAAAGGAACTAATATGCAAAAACAACAAATGTAACAGCAACAAAAACACAAACATTCACACTAATAGTATCCTGCTTTTATATGTAACTAAGACTTTCATAAGTAGAGAGGATAAGTGAGCCTATAGCTTAAAATGTTTGAAGGACAGACTTACTCTATGGTTGGAGGTTAACGTACCAAGTGGCTTTAAGTTGAAGTCAATGCTTCTTTACCATTCCAAAAATCCTAAGGTCCTTACAAATAATGCTATGTATACTCTCATGTGCTCTCTAAATTGAACTGTTTAGAAAATGAGACTACTTTTAAAATATTATCACACTTTGAAAAATGTACCTAATCACTCAAAAGTCCTGATGGTGACATACAGAGTAATATTGTTTTCATGTCTATTAATACATCATTCGCTCTGCATCCTATGAATCAAATTTATGGAGCAATTTTGACTTCTAAAATTTTGACTTTCTTTTTTTTGTGTGTGAAGCTATAGTCACCATAGAGAATGATTCCTGGAAAGAATTCCACATTGTAAATATTATTAAAAACTTCATAATTCATGGAAGGAGGTCAATATATCAATATTAACAACAGTTTGGAGGAAGTTGCTTTCAACCATCATGGATAACTTTTAGAGGTTCAAGACTTTAGTGGAGGGAAAAACTAGAGATGTGGTAGAAATAGTAAAAGAACTAGAATTAGAAGTGGAGCCTGAAGATGGCACTTAATTGCTTCAATCACAACATTATCAAACTTGAATGAATGAGTAAAGAAAATGGTTTCTTGGAATGGAACACACTCCTTGTGAAGAAACTTTGAACACTGTTGAAATGAAAACCAAAATTTAGAATAAACTTAATTGAAAAAGCAGTGGCAGGTTGTGAGAGGATTGACTCAAAATTTTAAAGAAGTTTTATTGTGGGTACAATGTTGTCAAACAGCATTGCATGCCACAGAGAAATCATTTGTGAAAGAAAGTAAACAGACATGGCATGCTTCACTATTGTCTTATTTTAAGAAAATGCCACAGACACTCCAAACTTCAGCAGCTACCACCTTGATCATTCAGTAGCTATCAACATTAAGGCCAGACCCTCTACTCAACCCCCTCAAAAATTATAACTCATTGAAGGCTTAAATAAACCTTAGTATTTTTTAGCAATAAAATATAATTTAAATTAAGATGTGTACATAGTTTTTTAAAGCACAGTCCGTATGCACACTTATTAGAGTACAGTTTACTGTAAACATAACTTTTATATACATTAGGAAATCAAAAAATTATGTGTTCAGCTTTATTGTGATATTCACTTTATTGTGGTTGTTTGGAACTTAATTCACACATTTCTCCTACATATGCCTCTATTTAAATTTCAAAGACAAACTTCTTTTATATTTTTATCATTTAGAGGTCTTGATTTATAAGCAAGAGAATCTAACTGGCTAGTAATACAAAAGGCTTAAATATTGGGAGCAGTTCTCAGAATTCATAGGAGACAGGAAAAACAGATAGATACTAGGGAAGCTCCAAAAATAACTGTTTTTTGTTTTTTTTTTTTGAGTTGGAGTCTCACTCTGTCGCCTAGACTGGTGTGCAGTGGCCGCTTCCGCCCCCTGCAGTCTCGCCCTGCTGGGCTCTAGCGATCCTTCCGTCTCAGCCTTCCAAGTAGCTGGAACTACAGGCGCGTGCTGCCATGCATGGCTAATTTTTGATTTATTGTAGAGATGAGGTCTTGCCAAGTTGCCCAGGCGGGTCTCGAACCCGCAGGCTCAGACAATCCACTCACCTCAGCCTCCCAAAGCGCGGGATTACAGGCTGAGCCACCGAGCCCGACTTGTTTTATTTTTATTTTTATGTTTTCCTTCTAGAAGCAACTATTTTAGACAACGTCCTGGCTAATGCAACCTAAGAGCAATAAGACTTTTACAGTAAATATGACCATTAATAATAATAAAGCAATAATCCAAATAATGAGATAATAATACTGATCTTTATATTCATGGTTCTAAGTACTCTGATTTATTTCATTTATATTTTATGTATAAAAGAATTATCCCATTGACAAGTTATTGTATTCTTGGGGAATAAGTTTTATTCTCTTGAGAGAGTAAATCATTCTCAATTAAATTATCGGTCAGCCCTCTGTCTTTGTTTGACTAGAGTGGTAGGAACTCACCCTGCTGACTTCTATTATGTAACACAGGCCTTGCTTCCCACCACAACAAAAAATGTATTGACTAAATACTATTAGAAAGGTGATTTTTTCATGATGGAAAACGAATATATGTTTACTCTAATTAACTTTCCAGTATTTTTATAGTTTTTGTTAATAAATCTATTGAATGAAAAACCAAGGAAGTATTTCAGTTAACTTTATATGCTCATAATTTTAATACATATTTGTAGAAAAACATATGAGAAAGAAAGACAGGAAATCAACGTCATAAAGTGTGAATTATTTGTACTGGGCACTTCGACTCTTTCCTTCTATATAACAATTACTTTGTAAGTCAGATTTTATTATCCAACATTTGTTGATCATAAACTTGATTGGCAATATGTAGTGAAATCAATTTTCTAGTCTAATGTCACTTATGGAGCAGACTTTTAAAGCCAGCAGGTCTGTGTGAAGAAGTGTAACACCTGATTTATTACTTCTAAGACATGAATTCTTTAAGGGATTACAAGATGAACACACCTGAAATAGCAACTATGCCACTGTAGTAAACATATTTCATGTTTTGTGGTCTTTCATTCACACTCAGCAGTCCCTTGTTTCAAGTAACTTCTCATATTTTTAAAATTAGAAACAGAATTAACCTTTGCAACCTTCCTTAGAAAAAGATGCCGGCATGTTATCCTGGACTTACCATTCAGTTTCAAACAAATCTCAGACCCTTGATTTGTTCCTGGGATTTGTTCAGGGGAAATTGCCTTCCCTAGAATAGTGTGTTTTCTTTCCCAGAGTAGCTGCAATGTTTTTAATGTATTGCTCCTGTCACTATAGGCTTCAAAACTGACACCTTGGTTTTCCAAGATTTTCTAAATGACCTAATTTTCTTTCTTTCTCTCTCTCCCTGTCTCTCTTCCCGTCTCTCTCTCTCTCTTTCTCTCTCTCTCTCTCTCTCTCTCTCTTTCTCTCTCTCTCTCTCTCCCTCTCTCTTCATCTATCATCTATATACGTTTTTATCTATGTATCTAACTATGAATCTATACATCTATGCATCTATCAATCATTTGTCTATATAAAATGTTTAAGCTAATTATAGGAGACTGCATTATTTGCCACTAAGAAACTGGGTAAGTCAAGGGAAAGTACATAATGAAGTGTTAAACTTTATGATACACACTATTAAAAATTACCAAACCTCAAAGGAAAGTGAGAAGTTTGGGGAGCTTTCCTAATAGAATCGGAAATCTACTGGACTCCAAACAAATAGGGTTTAGGATGAAAAAAGGCATTCCAGCTAAAGGACATATTAGGAATGAAAGAAATATATAAAAAAATTATAAACAACCAGTGGATGAGCAAATGTACCTGAATACAAATCACAAGCATTAGGGTGAAGTATCATCTACAATTAAGCTTCAAAGATGAAGTATAACCACAATTGGGAGACTCTTGGAAGTAGGAATTTAGGATTGATGTTTAAGAAGTACACAATTACTTTAGAGAGACTGGTAAACTAAGAAGAAGATACAATATAGTGGAGAAAAAAATTAATGGGATCAGGAACTTTTGGCCACATAATGACTTCTACAGGGGAATTGGACAGTTGTTCAACTTTTGTGGCTACTAGGTTTAACTGAGAAAAGAGGATTCATAGTACACTGACTCCAGAATTCCTTTTCAATGTATGATGCTGTGGTTAAAGTTCCCTTAAAGGAACATTAGTGTGATAGAATAAACGAATATAAGTTGAGGTAAAAGTCACTCGATTCGCCTCTGTGTTTCTTGTAATGATCTTGCAATCAAGACAGAAAATGGGAACACTGAAAGCTATTAGAAAGGAGTTTTTTTATGATCAAAATATGTATATATGCTTGCTGTGGTGACCATAGACAAAGATACGTGCACAGGGATTAGAAAGAAGATAATAGAAGGGCAAACCTACTAAGTTTTTGTCTCACTGGATAAATTGAGAAGTATGATTTTTATTGAAAGGCAGGAAATTTAAAGAGAACTAATTTGCATGAAAATACTAAGTTTTAATATAGGAATACCAAGTTGGGATTTTGTAAGGCTATCTGTGGAAATGTCCTACAAATAATAAGAAAAATATTATTTGATGTTAGTTTTATAAGAAATTTTAATTATTAATTTATATTATATCCATTAGCAGCCATAGAAGATCTCAACATAGTCTCCTCTTTTAAGGAATGACATTTTTATTCCCCAATTCATAAAGTACAATAGAATTGCCAAATGGCACACAAAAACATTAGCCCATGCTGTCCTGTTGAAGTATTTCATTTGACTGAAATGTTCTTCATCATTTATTCAATATTTCTGGCATGTGTGCATATTGGTAACAAGCTACCACTATCAGGACATTTTTATACTTAAAAGCAGAGACATTAGAACAAGTCTTGTAAACCCCAAAAACATTTGTTTTATTATAACCAGGTATAGAAGATTTGTTTGTGTTTTGAAATTTTTAAATAAATATTTATAATTATACATTCTGAATAACTAAAGGAATTTTGATAGCTTCATATTACTACTTATAATCACCCTCAAGGACAGTTTTCTTTTCTTTTTTCTTTTTAGATCTGTGGAGAAGGAAATTTCAAAAACTTTTATTCATTTGTGTTATTACTCTTAGTTGGGTTAAAAGTTCTTCTTGTAGGCCATTACTTTACTAAACTTTGGTGGAGTCATGTGGTCTTTGAGCTGTGGTCTCTGCCACATTTCCTTAGCTTTAGCCCCCTCTCCTATTTTAGGGAGGTGAATCTCCTCTCTCTCTAATTTACTCTCTAAATAAACTATATATTCCAATCTAAAAAAATAATTATTCTTGTATACACACAAAAAGTCTTAGTTCTGCCTGTAAAGTCCAGTTATTTATTTTCTGATCTTAATGACATGTTTGAGTTATTAATCACAAATCTTCATAAGATTCTTCTTCAAATGAAGGTGGTTATGAGATTATTATTTTGTATTATGAAATAAACAACACTAATTTCTTTTTTTTTTTTTTAATCAGAGTCTCACTCTGTCACGCAGCCTGGAGTGCAGATGCACACTCATAACCACTGCAGCCTTGACCTACTGGGCTCAGGCAGTCCTTCCACCTTAGCTTTCCAGGTAGCTAGAACTACAGGCATATGCCACCACACCCGGCTAATTTTTTATTTATTGTAGAGACGAAGTCTCATCAACTTGCCCAGATTGGACTTGAACCCTTGGGCTCAAGCAATCCTCTCGTCTCAACAATACTAATTTATATTTATAGTTCAGTAAAAATCCAAAGAAAGCATTAAAATGGTCAATAGACATATTTTAAAACTTTCAATGTCATTAATTATTGAAGTATATTTAAAGTGAGATGTTACTTTTTACTATCAAAGGGAACATCCCTCTTTTCTTTGCAGAAACACTGGATGCTGATAAAGATGTGGTAAATATTCTTAAATATCTGAAGTGGACAGTATGACATTGTGTAATATTTGAAGAAAGTGACTTATTTAAAGTTATTCATAATTGTCTCTTTGGTTTCACTTTTAGAGATATGATCTGTCTTATACCAGCTTCCTTAAGACTTAAAAACTGTCTTAAGCCACATTTGACTTAAATCAGAAGTCTAGCCTGAGAAGGGTTTGTGGTGCAAATAACTTACTGGCCTTTAAGGCAGGAAGTCAAAAAGGATAGGGAAGGAGAAAACAATAACATGAGGTAAAGATGCATCTAAAGTAAAGTCTACCCCTGGCTCTCCCCAGAGTTGCCCCCCTACCTGACAGTATAGAAAGCATGGAGTGGGATAAATTAGGCCATTAGTATCCAACAGTCATAGTTACTGGCAGATGGGCACACTGGCCCAATAAAGGAGATTCGGTTAGTGTACCAAAGCAAACTTTCCACATAGCTTTAGAAAGTCCCTAGTGATTTAAAATAAAGGATAGGAGGAAAAAAATATGAAAATTAGATAGGCTTTTACTTCGCAACTTTAGTTATTTAAATTTGCATAGCATTTAATTAAAATTTCTAATATATTAAATAACACAAAGCCAGATAATTGGATATTTTTAATGTTTTTATTATTCTTTGTCAAAGTCAGAAACATAGTTCAAAAATAAAACTCCTTGTTAAAAATTATTAAGAAATTTAAACCAACTATAACAGAGGTATAAACCTTGGGGGCCTTCTAATTGTGGGGCTCTGTTCAACTGCAACACTCATAGGCATGTGAAGCCTGCCCTGCCCTAGGAGGAGATATTAAAGTTTGAAGTGAAGAGGCTTTTCATTTGTATATATTGCCATATGCTGGAGTTCGTTTCTCCTGTTATATAAATATCTATTTATAAAGTAAAATCCTTTAGATTCCAAGTTTGTGGAAGCTTCCTACTTACCCATTTATAAAATGAGAAAATAGTCAGTTTAAGATTGCAGTAAAAGAAACATTTGGAGAATAAAGAGATAATAAACACATAATATATATTTTAAGATGTACCAACGTTTAGAAAGCTACACTAATTTTGAATTGTATAAATGCAATACCTGTTTTTTCTCTACCTTGTATTAATAAAATATAATATTCCTTTTTCTGATAATTAGGCTTATTTGTTAATTTAATTTTATTGTAAAGTTGTGGGGTACACATCAGGATTGTGTGCATAAGTGGTTTAAGTACAGGTGAAGTTTTGGGCCTCCCATTGGACCTCACTTTGCCTGGACTAGGATCAGGAACCCTTATTGAGGTTATGTGTCTCTCCACCCAGCAGTGTCCCACTACTGTCAATCCCTTTTTTGTAGTATTCTGATAGGTGTTCAGGGTCCACTTACGGGTAAGAACATGTGGTACTCAGTTCTTTGTTTCTGTGACAGATCACTGAGTATGATATACTTTAAATCATCCAAGTTGCTGCAAAGTCCATAATTTTGTTCTTCTTTATGGTTATTATAACTTAAAAAAATAAAATGATGGAATAGGGGGAAAAGTGTTCTTTAATATTAAGATGTTTACCAGTTAATGACCCATGAAGAACACAATCGATGCCTGATCATTAAAAATAAAAAAAACTCAGTTTGTATAAGTCAAAAGCAGAAACTCGTAAAACCTGAGTGATTAAATGCTCTGGGCTGTTTATTATCAGCAAAAGAGAAATGAGTCATTCAAGGGATGCTGAAATCTCTCCAGTGAGATCCACTTGACAAAGCTTTTGTGCCATCTGATATCACTGTGACTCACGACACACTAATATCTTTTAAAAACTGGACTTTTCTTTGAGTATGAATAATTACAACTGAAGTTGTTGTTGTTTCTAATATTTATTTTGTAGCCATAGCAGAAACAAAATTAATTTTGAAGGAAGTAAGAATGGAATAGTCAGAGTACTTAAAGTCTCAAGTTAAGTATCACTAAGGAAAAGCATCATTGAGTCACACATAAAAGGCAGCTGCCATCTGTAGACAAATTACTTCCTCTGGTTCTCCTTCCTGACAGAGGCTATATTTTTCCATGATCCAATATCTATTGATCTACACACATTAAGCCAGGAAACTAAAAGCACCCTTCTCCCCATGAAAGAAATAATAAGCATTGGTAGAATTGTTTCATGGAAAGAGATTTTGTTAAAAGGTTAGCAGTTCAACATTTTAGTTCATCTGTAATTGCCAAGTCTTTGTTCTGAAAAATCTCTATAGACTAAGTTTTCATTCTACATAATTGCTGTGAAATTGTTCCACTCAAATTTGTAAGGCTGCAATACAACATACGCACACACACAATGACATTTATACTATTACAGTCAGCAGTTCTGCTTATGTTGAAAATAACAGTGTTACTGTTAACTAGTGTCTTATTATGTACAACAGATGGCTTAAATATTTTTTAGAGTAATTTGATATAAAGGTAGCTATGAGACCGTACAACTCCCTCTGCGATTATTGTTGATTTTGATGAATTGCTTCCTTTTTCTCTCAAATGACAATATGTTCAAACAGCTGTTGAACATTCAGCCAACATGTATTAGGTTGACCCTACACTCTAAGGGTGTATTATCTTCTCCTGAACTTTTTCATTTATCTTTTTTGGTTATCGCATTATCATGAATGCATCTGTTATAAATTAATATTACAAAATTAATATTTATAGTATTATAAGGGCTTGCACCTCTATTGCAAAGATATGTACTTGCTAACTTTTGGAAGGCTCTTTGCTATGGAAAGGGTAGTTTTATCAAAATTTTGAGTAAAGGTATTAAATAGATAATTCTGAAATGCAAAATTATTAACTAAATTTTATTTTCTGAGTTTTTGCAATGTATGAGTAGCTTTATATGTATAAGTTCATTTAATCTTCTTAATAACTCTGTGAAATCAGTAACATTGTTGTCTCTATTTTAAGGTTGAGGAAACAGAGGCTCAAAGAATTTAAGTAATTTGCACAAAGTCCCATAGCTTGGAAGTGAAGGAGAGAAGTTTTGATTTTAGTCCCCCTGACTCCAGTGCCTACATCCTATGTACTACACTACTATCTACAAGAATATGGAAATACTCTATTACATTCATAGTTCATTTTAGTTATTAACTCACATATTCATCAGTTATTAAATAACTGGCCAGTACCATAGACAGGTACAGTAGAAACAGACTGGAAAAAGCTTTACACAGAGTGAGTGTGTTTTACTACATCATGTGAGTCTTCATGAGCACTGGGGAAATTTCACATATGGAGCAACAGAGCCGTATTTATGCAAAAATAAATAAATCTGATCGGCATCCATTGATAGATCAAGTGTATACAGTCCAGTTACAGAAAAATTAGGGAACAAAGAAAAGACATAGAAATAACACTTCCAGGATTTTTACCAAAACATAGGTTGAGAATTTAGTGCTTGTGTATCTCTACTGTCTCTACTTGGGAGGTTTCACAGAGAGGTCAAAGTACCCAAAGTGTTTGTGTTATTTTCCCAGTGTCTACCTCAGTATTTGATACATGGTAAATTCAAAATAAATAAACAGAAAGGAGGGAGACAGAGAAAGGGTGAGGGAAGAATGTAAAAAAGGAATAAAGAGAGGGAGGGAAGGTGGAATAAAGAGAGGGAGGGAAGGTGGGATAAAGAGAGGAGGAAGGAAGGAAGGAAGGAAAGAAGGAAGGAAGGAAGGAAGGAAGGAATGAAGAGATGGAAAAGAAATCATAGCACTTAATGAAGTATTAAAACAATATAGGTATTATGAGGAAGTCTAAAAAAAGGGCTGCAAGCAAAATGAACAGAATTATTTCTATTAAGTTCATTACATAACATATAGCATATTTCAGAAATAACTATGGCACTGTGACAATTCTTCCATAAATAATATGAAAATATATCACATGTTAGAATCAAACTTTTTATAATTATATACAATTTCTAAATTGCCTTCTACATTTAAAAGATGGTAATAATATAACAATAATTTTAATTCAATTTATTTAGACATGTTTACCCCCACACAAGACATTTTTTTAAAAAATCAGGGTCTCGTGCTGTTTCTTAAACTGGAATGCAGTGGCAGGATCATGGCTCGCTGCAGCCTCCAACTCCTGGGCTCAAGCAATCCTTCAGCCTCAGCCTCCTGAGTAGCTGGAGCTAAAGGTATGTGCTACCATACCTGGCTAATTTTTAAAAACATTTTCACACCAAACCTTTTAAAGAGAGTTTTGAAAATACACATATTGGGTATAGGAGTTGTCTTTTTTAATAATAAAAAAATTTATAATAATAATATAATAAAATGCCTTATTCTACAAAGTTTATTGTATATTATTTAAAGTAAACACTGTACCAAGAAAACAGAAAGTGTGAATCTATGCACTTAGAAGACAGGGTAGAGGCAAGTTTTAGAGTGGGGGTGGTAATGGTTGACCTATAAGGAACATAAGCAGGAGAGCCTGGTTGCTGTCACATGTTCAGTTTCTTGATTTGAGTGCCGGCTGATTATATTATTATGTTTGGTTTGTTCAAAACACTAAGCTGCACATGTTTCTGCAGGTACTTGAATAGAAAGTTTACACTTGTAAAGAGTCAATCCTGTTCCATTTTGGGATATGTGTAAACATGAAAACATTGGAAAACTAATCACAGAATGATAGAAATTTCAAATCCAAGCTTTAATCTCAAAACTTTCAGATTTCAGCCGGGCTTGGTGGCTCAGCCTGTAATCCCAGCACTTTGGGAGGCTGAGGTGAGTGGATTGCCTGAGCCCGCGGGTTCGAGACCCGCCTGGGCAAGCGAGACCTCATCTCTACAATAAATCAAAAAATTAGCCGGGCATGGTAGCGCACGCCTGTAGTTCCAGCTTCTTAGAAGGCTGAGGCGGAAGCATCGCCGGAGCCCAGCAGGTTGAGGCTGCGGTGGCCGGGAGCCACTGCACTCCAGTCTGGGCGACAGAGTGCATTATTCTTATGTTCATTTTTCTAATTTATTTATTGTATATATATCCGTGGAAACCTATTTCTTTTATTTTGGAACTATAGCATATTTCAAATAGAATTCTTTCGAAGCAATGGCTTTAGGTTATTATTCTTGTGTAAGGTTGCTTAAAGTTTAATAATTATGTCACCTAAATTTCAAAAATGAAAACATTGGTCTTTTACAAAAATGTACTTTCAGATCATGTAGTTGTAATAAGCTTCTGATGAAGAAACGGTGACAAAACTAAAAATCAGGGGAAAAGAAAAGAGACAGAAAATATTTTCAGAAATTTTACCAAAACACAGGTTGGCAATTCAGTCTGCTTGTGTATCTTTTCTGACTCTACTTGGGGTTTGCACTTAGAGGACAAGTACCCTAATATTTTTGTGCTATTTTCCCAGTGTCTACCTCAATATTTATGTGGTAAATTCACAGTAAATATACAGAAAGAGACAGAGAAAGGGTGAAGGTGCTATTATTTGTTTACTTCAATTTATTTAGCTGAAATTAATCAATTTCTAATCCTAGAGCTTTTATTTCAGGTAGATAACTACATAATGTATTAGTATTAAAAAAGTTCTATTGGTTTTCTAAAGGATATCGAAAACTGTCCACTAATTGCCGATGATGTTTATAAACCATCATTAATGCTAAATGGGGTGCACATAGACACAGACAGGACAAACTATTAACTTATGGTAATTAAAACTATTGAATTTGTGCCAAGTTAAATCCAATAAACATTAAGTTTGAAACCATTTTAATATACAACATGCAATGCTATTTTACTTGTAGTTAGTAAATACTGCTCCTTCTTCAAAAGTTGGCTCTCCTAATATTATCTTTTTGATTCCTTTTGTTGGTGTTCATTAATCTTTGAAAGCAAATGTGACAAAATATAAATGATCTCATCTTATTTAGCATCTTGCCCTTGCAAAAAAAATTAAAGTTAAGATTAAAAGCAGCTGTATAAGAGCAAATGTACTGGCATGCCATATCTTCCATCTTTACAATTCCTTTCCTTCCTGAAGAATGAAGGAAGCTAACTCATCTAGAAGTTATGAATAGTTTACAGATCGATTCATATGTCATTGCACTATGTAAAGTTTGTAGAAAGGAGAAAAATTGATGTAATCCATTGGAATGCTCTGTGCAGCGGATATCCTATTCCTCTGATAAGTGGTAGCTGTCAACTGATGACAGATATATGCCTTGTAATAGTGAGAGGCCAATTACCCAGAGCAAGATAACGTCTTATATAATGCAAGTTAAGTTTAGACTAGTACGGGGTACTAGTTTACCTGGACTTCTAGTGGAAACAAAAATACACTAGTATTGGGAGATCGGGAAAATTCCTTGCTCTTTAAATGTACAGTGGAGTCTTCTTACTTTCTAGCAGTGTATACTACACTCTAAGCTGTTCTCATTGTTCTAGTGATAGATTTGCACTAAAACTGAAAATAAATTTGCTCTAACCCAATCGTGGTTTCTAATGGTTTAGGACAACCAGTATTTGAAAACTGTTAGGTAATAGTGGCACTACCATTGAACTCAGAATTTTTAAAAATCAATTGTTTTCTTTCTTTTTGGTCAACAATTTCCTTATATACAATTGAGAGAGAGAGAGAGAGAGAGAGAGAAGAAAACTTGTAATTACAATTATTATAAAAGTCCTAGTTGTTCAGAAAGAAAAGTTTGAAGCAAATATAACAAATTACAACAAATTACCCAGAGTCTATTTTCAGATGGGTTTCAACAGAATTGAAAAAATCAGAAATATTATATCAATAATTCAAAACAGTGATACTGCAGGAAAAACAAAACAAGAATCCTTATTAAAATCCAGTGTCCCTTCACCCTCAACTTTAATTTCTTTGTTCCTCTTCCAAAAATAACAATTCTGACAGCATTTTATTTCTGATTTGTAAGTTTCCTAATAATTACTACCACCAAAATTTGAAGAGGTAGATTATACTTTCAGCACTGCCTAGCATATTTCTTTAATCTCAATTGATGATTGCTTCTTGAAAAGTATTTTAAAATTCCAAAATGCTAAATTATAAGAAGATCTCTTGGAAAGTCATTAATTTATAAAAGATTTTTTAAAATTGAAATGCCAGAAAATAACAGGAGAAAATCAGCTGAAGCATGAAATAAGAGACAAAAATGTAAGAAATAAATTAGAAAATTATTTAAGGTAATCCACAAGAAACATATAACTTAATGGAAGCCTAATTATATGTATTTACAAATATATGGAGAACATGGACATTTTCATAATTTTGCAGACAAAACATCTAATTCTAGAATGTTCTTGTTTCAGTAGTGTCTCTACATGATGGTTTATTATTAGGGGGTTGATATGAATTGTTGGCTAATTGGGTGATAAAGTTTTATGCTCTTTTCTTTTCCAGGATTATTTTTCTCCTACTATTCTTTACTTGAATTTATCTTAACCAGTGGTTTTACTCAGAAATGAGTTTCTTGCAAGAGGACATTTGGCAATGTATCTAGGCATTTTTGACAGTTATAACTCGGGGGGAGGAGGTGTAGGCTCTATTGACACAGGCCAGTGATGCTGCTAAATAGTCTACAATGCACACGGCAGCCCTCCACAACAAAAGTTATCTGGTTTTACATATTCATGCTACCACAGTTGAGAAACCTTGCTCTAAACCATGATGGTAAAATGAATCTGTAAATGATGGTTAAATGAATCTGTATCTGGCTTATTGTTCATGTATTTTCTAAAGGCAAAAAAAAGCTCTGAATATTTTGGTAGTTCTTGTCATGGTTATCTATTGTAATATAGCAGTCCAAAACAGAAGCCTAAAACAATAAACAAAAAGTTCTTCAATGATCTATCTATTTTGGAATCCAGCAGTCACGTGGACTCAGCTAGTCAGTGTTTGGCTTGCATTGTTCATGCAGTAGCAATCACATAATGTCTGAGGATAGGATTGGGTTATCTTAATGGCTTCATCACTTGCATAGCTAGTGCCTGGGTTGGAAAGACTCAAAGGGTTGGTGCTGGAATAGGTGGGGTTTCTTGGATATCTCTTCCCTCTACATGCTTTGTTGTTTTTGTTGTTGCTGATTGTTTGTTTTAACCTGATTTCTCTACATAGTGTATTCAGGATATCTGGGTTTCTTTGTATGGGGGTTACTATCTTCCAGAGAAGATGTCTTAAGAATAGATTTTACTCTAAAGTTGCACAATATCCCTCTACTGCATTCTATTTTTCTTTAAGGTAGTCACAGTGTCCAGTTCAGAAGAATTAACGTGGACCTCACTTCCTGAATAAATGAGAAATGTCAAAGAATTTATGAGTACAGTTCACCTTCGTGTCATAAGTATCTAGATTTTTCTGTCCACTTGCAAACCACCCTTACCTCCTCCCAAGGTCTTCAAATGTCTCATATATTGCAACATCAGACTCCAGTATGAGATCCAGTATCCTGCTACCTAAATCAGGCCCTTGTATGTATATGAAGCTCTGTGAACATGCGGTTCTTCCAGTACAGTTCCTTCCATACTATTCCTCCCAGTCTGAAGATCTATGACCTGAAGAGACAAGTCATCTACCCACTCGATAGCCAACATACAATGATGGGTCAGGTATAGGAACATTGATACACTCCCAATCAAAATAGGTAAAATGGGAGACAATCAGAGATGCTGATTCATAGCAATTCTAAAATCTAGCTAAGTCTAGGTTGGCAGTTTCTTGATTACAGCTCAGTCCTAATGTCTGGGAATACTTTTCCATAGCCCTTGGGTCTACTTTCTGGGTCTTGATTCTGTTATCTGAGTCATCCTCCCTTTTACATAATAAATAATTGATGTTTGCAGCTGAGTGTCCTCAGCCAGCTTTCTATCCATAGATATTCCGGAATCTAACTTCCCTTTAAGTTTATACTGTCTCTTGTAGCCCAATCTGATAAAATTTCTTTAAAATATATGGACTTTTCAGGAATGGGTGTATAATTCTTTCTATTAGAGAAAAGACACAATCAAAAATCCTTTTGGAAAAACCTATTTTCTGTTTTGGGGCTCCTTTTATAGCTGTTGTGGGAAAAGTTATTAAATTCTCAAATACACTATTATTTAACATAGAGTATCTGTGAGTGTTATCAGTATTCTTAAAAGGATTTTTTTTTTCTTTGAAAAAACTATCAAATTATGACCTTAGATCTCTCTGGGTCTTTAACAGAGGCTGATTTTTGAATTTAATTTTGGATTATAATCCATGTCTTAATTTGAAAATATTTCACAGTTCAGAGAGCCTGGGAGTTAGGAATATTGTGAGGGGGACCTTGTTGGAGGGAAGAACCAATAAATTCCTGACTTCTTTTCATTTTCTCTAAATTTGACTTAAAAATTAAGTATTTTCTTCTCTCTTTTTTCTTTGCTATATCTCTATCTGGCATCCTCAGAGTAGGTAGATTTTTTGGTAACTAAAGTTTCACTAACAGGAGTTCCAAGAGAAACCTACAAAAGCTACAAAACGTTTTGTAATTTAGCTTCAGGTTTATTCAATATCACTTATTCTGCAATTTATTTATTGAGACAGTCACACAGCCATCAAAGTTCGAGGGGAGTGGTCACTGACGAGCTCTTTATGGGGTAAGTGAAAGCATTAATGGCACATTTAGAACTACTGTGGTGCTCTATATGTTATCTTTTAAAAAAAAATTATTATACAGATGTGGGGTACAATTCAGGGACAGATATATAAACGTTGATCATGCAGGTACCCTTTCTGATGAGGTATGCCCCTCCTGCCCCTAGCAGTTTCCCTCAGCTCCCAATCCCACCCCCCATCCCAGAAAGTTTAATTTAAATTAATAAATAAAATATAAACAATTAATAAAAAAAAATATATACACTGTCTATTATTTATTTAGATAGGAAGAGCACACCTCAGAACACCACTCACACCACTGTTTGGGAA
>CAUYQG010176580.1:0-25052 GCA_963574415.1 Tarsius wallacei
TACCCTTGTTGATGGGGTGTGCTCCCCCACTGGCAGTTTCTCACTACTGCCAATCCCTTTTTCATAGTACTACAATAATTGTTCAAGGTCCACTTATGACAAAATTATTATATTCCTCTACTTGCAAAATACCTGTAGAATATGGCAGAATATTGACATAGTATAGACTATATAGATTATAATTATATCCTGTATATAACTATAATCTATATACTATTATAGGCATAGTGTACACAGTATAGATTATTAATTTCCTGTATTCTATTAACTTTGTTAGTAAGAGCTTCATGCCTATTTGCTAATGAGATCATTTCAAGAGATTTTTGATATTGATGAAGTGCAACGATACTGTCTTATTGTCAAAGTCATTTTTTTCCTTTCTCACAAGGAATAATAACTATGCAACTCATTGAATCAGGAGATGCTACTGGAGGCTTTCACAGTGACTGTCACATAGGAAGTGGTACTATAACTTGTGACCTCAGAAATTACCAAAACTTTAGCTTTGGAGCAATTGATTCAACAATTCTAGAACAGACATAATATTTTCATTAGTCTATTCAGTTAATATATAAAATTTAGATTTCTGAGAAATATATAACTTATGTTACAAAATATCTATGCAATCATATCATAGTTCATATGCTAAGTCCAAGGTTTTGCCAGGTTCAATTTGCCTAATAGTATCCACCAGAATAAATCTGAAATACCTGTCTGCCTAAAAACATTAGTTTAATTACCAGAACTCCACTCTTTTTCATATAGAATATGTTATATATTGTAAAAAAAAAAAAAAAAAGACCTGCAAAACAAAAAAAATTGTTCAAAATATAGTTTTTTTGATACCCATGTATTTTAAAACTAATTTTCCTGACTTTATGCCTAGCAAATAGTACCCATAATGTATTCTTAGTGTGAAGAATACCGATAGTGTATTCTGTGTGTGAAGGGAATGTTTTATGACTACGGAACACTTGAATTTAGTAAACTACCTATTAACATATTTTTAGAATCAATTTTTCACTACAGTTTGTTAAATTATCTTGTAATTCTTATTCACTGAAAGATACCACTAAAGAGTGAAATCAAAGTACCTAAACAATCTTAATACTAAACTCAGTGTTGTTCTGTCTAAAAATCATCCTGCTAGCCATGCTCGGTGGCTCAGCCTGTAATCCCGCGCTTTGGGAGACTGAGGTGAGTGGATTGCCGGAGCCCGCAGTTTCGAGACCCACCTGGGCAACTTGGCGAGAACTCATCTCTACAGTAAATCAAAAAATTAGTCGGGCGTGGTAGTGTGCGCCTGTAGTTCCAGCTACTTGGAAGACTGAGGTGGAAGGATCGCCAGAGTCCAGCAGGTCGAGCCTGCGGTGGCCGAGAGTGGCCACTGCACTCCAGTCTGGGTGACAGAGTGAGACTCCAACTCAAAAAATAAAAAAATAAAAAATAAAAAAATAAAAATAAAAATCATTCTGCTGTATATAGCACAATCTATAGAACATAAAAATATTTGTTTTATACTAATAAACACAAAATATTCACGAATACTCTATTACCTACAGCAAAAACAAAATTAAGATGGAAAACTAAATTTTTATCAGAAAAAATAGCACTTTATTTCTCTGAACTAATTTGAAATTTTCCTCATTATTTATTAAAAGCAATATAATTCTGGCTAAATTGCAAGCAAGCAAACAAACAAAAACCAGCTAATAGCATGTCTTAAGGCAATAGATTGACTTAGAATATATATTGTCTGAAGAAACAATAACTGATTAATAAGCAATACTGTTTTCAATGATAAATAGTACACAAAGATACTTATTAAGTGCAACATTAAAATTAATCATCATCAAATGAAGTTAAACCCAAACATTCTCCATTCTTTTTTCTATTCATAGTTTCCAGCTACTTAAATGTGATTTGATGAATAATGGTATTTCAGTTCTTTATGACCAGATAGTAAAATAAGGTAGATTTTCCTAAATTTTAGAAATACTTCCTAGATCTCTGATAGAATTCATAAACACAGAATTAATCTTCAAAATCTAAATAGCACATGCTTTTCTTTTTAGCTGGAAACATTAGCTATGATGTCTGTGTCATACTTATAAAAAATTGATTACAATACTATATTTGTGTTGCATTCATTCATCCAACAAAAATTTACTGAGCTCTTACTAGGTGCCATAAACTGTTCTGAGACTATAGCACTAAACAACACAATATCTCTAAACTTATAAAGCTTTCATTTTAGTACAGAAGACAGAAAATAAATGGTGTTGGGTAGTGATAAATGTTATAAAGCTTCACTATGCAATATAGTACCAAATTACAAATTCATAAAAATCAAAGAGTTAAAAAGTTAAAAATACAATTCCTCTGTCATACTTACCACTTTTCAAATGTGCAATACTTACAGGTGACTATTGGAGAACATGAATATAGAACATTTCTGTCATCACAAAATTTCAATTGGAGAGTGCTACTGTATTTTAAAAAATATAATATGGAGTCACAATATTAAAGCTGTGGAAAAAAGGAGATCATATTTTGTTACATAGTAGTAGATGGCAATTCAGGGACATCCTTTCATGGGCAGTGACACTTAAGTAAAAAATTGAGTCAACTGAGAGAGTGAACCATGTGAATTCTTGAAAGAAAGACAGTCCAGTCAGTAAGTTCCCTTTGTATGTCTCTAAGTAATTGTAAAAGTTTTTGATTTGTACTTTTCCATAGCAGTTATAATGGGTATGATCAACAATCTCAACCAATTCCAGAGATGTAAATATGTGAAAAACTATGTGAGATCCCAAAAATTTCTTGGAGAAGTTAAAATAAGATTTGCAACTTCAGAAATGGTCGAGTTACAATGTGAATATATTGGTTTTTTTAAAGTTACTTTCAGCCTTATTATTATTCTTGTTTGAGGATTGTAATACTCATAAAAGGTATATCAGGACAAATCAAATATATAAATCTGAAGGCAGTAGTGAGACTAATCAGAATTACAACTGGCTACCTATTTCCCATGGTTTTCATTTTCTGGCTTTTTATCAACATGACTTTTTTTTATTTTTACTTTTATTTACTTTTAGAAGATTATAAATATCTTGGTATGTTAATGGTAATCAACTCAGATATATTTGGTGCCATAATATCTAATCTCATGAATGATTTGAAAATAATTTTAACAAAAAACTGGAAAGGAAATTATTGAAGTATGCATGAAAATAGTCAGAAATAATGACAATTTAAAAGACATAAACCTTTAATTTCAAAGGTGATAGAATAAGATATTGTTGTTATTAACAATATTGTGAAGTTCAGGAAAAAAATCACAGCTCGCAACAGAATATGATAAACGGATCATTTTCCCCCAGTAGTTTTTGGTAGTAGGAGATATCTAAGAAGATTTACAATTTACAACATATTTTTTTGAAAATTACCTAAATTAATGTGTCCATTAATTTCTAAAGTGATTGGTCATTAACTAGATACTGTCTGGCTACTTAAATTTTATTTGCTAGAATTGCTAACTTTACATTTTAATTCAGCAAGAATAATTAATTTTGAAGTGTATTTATTTATCTTGATACTTTAACATTTAGTTACATCACTATACTTGAAGTTAATTAAACCTAAATTTCACTTTTATCAGATTTTTTTTACTAGCATGTAGAAATAGATTTTGATGGAATGTTAAGCTCATTAAGAAAAGTTAATGTTATTTAAAAACATTGATTATAACTATGCAGTCATTTAATTTCTCCTTTTGCAAGTGATAATTCCTCCTCCCTTTCATACACGTTTTATAATTTTTTACATGTTTGTTATATTCTAATCAAATGACATAAAATGACTTCCACTTTCATGTTTTTAGAGTGTCATCCAAAAGTTTCAGTTATTTAAAAAGCAATGAGATTAATCTCTTCTATGTTTCTGAGCCTACTTAAATATTTTATATACGTTGGACTTTTTCCTAGAGTTTTAAGTAAGCATAATGCCTTTTACAGACCTTAGAAAATATTTCTATTGACTTTTTTTGTGAGTTGCTTAATTTAATAAACATTTTAATTATTAATGTATTGTTCAGTATTTACTATGATGTGTTGCAGAAGTATAAAATATATGGAATATAAAATACTCCATATTCCAGGGACTTTAGAGGAAATTACAGTCTTGCTAGGAAGGTCAGACAAGAAAGTAGTCGGTAGGGGATGCATCATGGGAAACAGGGGTTGACAAGTACTGAGGTAGAATCTAGATGATGAGTGGATCTAATACAAGTTGATTACTTGTTAAGTGACTTTTAATGCTTTGGATTGGAATTTAATGATCAGGTGTAAGTGTAAACACATGTAAAAACCCTTTACTTAAAAGTTTTGTTTTAGTTTTATTTGTTGTATGAATTAAGAGCTTCTTAATAAGAGTTTTGTTGTCCCAGAACTAACAGAATGTTAGCATGCATTGAATTCTGACTAAATTTTGAGTGATGAATATATTAATGAGTCAACATGAATATTTAATAGATAAATAAATAGATAATACTCTTTGATACTTGTACCAAGTCAGGTTCATAATAGCTAGTGCATATTAATATTAACTCATATATTTTAGAACTGCAAGGCAAAGTCTTCCACTCTGTACACTGGGTAGAGAAAAAAATGATTTATTTTTGATTCTTAATTGTATTTTAAATCGCAATAATTTTTCTGTATGAATTTTACAAGCTCAGAATCCAATAGTTTATCTGATAAGATGAGAATGATGAAAAACTAGGGCAACACGGTGAAATACTGGTTACAAATTTAACCCACAGCCACCGTTCTGACTGTCTTAAAACTACTGTGTTTTCTACTTTCAGTACAATATTCAATAAAATACATGGCATATTCAACAGTTTATTATAAAATAGGCTTTGTATTGGACGAGCTTACCTGTGTGCTAATGTATGTATATGAGCATGTTTAAGATGGATAGGTTAGCTCTGATATTCAGTAATGTAGACTTATTCAATGCATGCTCAACTTTGGATATTTTGAAGTCATGATAGGTTTATCGGTATGTCATCCCATTACAAGTCAAGGAGCATCTGTATTCTTTTTTTCATTTTTGTTAAAATCTTCCCCTTATATTTGACAACATAAAATATTCAGGTTAATCATCTGCTCAGTCTCTTACTAATTGAACTTACTCTACTCTGCAAACTGCCTCAGAACTGACACTTCCATGGCAAAAACAGATAGATATTTTTTATTAATCCATATTGCAAATGTAAGAGGTTTCAGAAGCTACACTCACAAAGTGGCTACATTGGGTGAGGGCTTGAGTTATCTGTATATATTGTATGTTGCAATCCTTTTTTCACTCTTTTGAGTAAGATCCTCCATCACTATTTTGTATAGTCACAGGAAGAGCAGTCCTTCAAGAGTAAGCATGGCACCTGGCAAGTCTAGTCATCAGGAACTGTATAACTGCTATGGCTGAAACTTCAGGAGAAAAGACTTTCTCCTCCTATTGCATCTGGAGATAAGAAGAGAAAGATTGTTAGTATTGTAGCAATTATGTCTCATGAGGGGTTATATTAGATATTGCAATCAATTAAGATGAAGGTAGTACCAGAAAAGAAGAGAGAAAAGGTCCTGGTCAGAGTCTTGGAAAATTATTTGAGTCTTGCATACATGTATTTTGAGTCATCCTTACCAATTTGGTGAATATATAAATCTCCCATATTCATTTATCTTTTAATTTTTAAGAAACAGAGACAGGGTCTTGCAATGTTGCCTAGGCTGTTTCAAATTCCTGACCTCAAGCAATTCTCCCACTTTGGCCTCCCAACATGCTGGGATTACAGGTATGAGTCACCATGCCTGGTCAATCCTATGAACTTAAATCATCTTGGGCTCACTATGGTCTCATTTTCAATAATTCCGGACAAGATTGATACAGATAGCAAGTGTGGAAGTCCTTCCTAAATCCAGGGTATCTGATCACTGGCTCTGTGTTCCATCCACTATCCTACTGTATGCTGTAGTGTCTTTGCTTCTGATGCTCTATTTCTTACTCTCAGACCACAAATTGTCTTCTTCCATCTCTAAATTCTGCTTTATTTTTGTATCCTCCACTAACATTGTTCAAATGTCTTCCTGTCTTCCTGTCTTTTCGATTCCAAATGTGTTTTGTTTGTGTCTAAATTACCTGCTCAGTTTATGACCTAAGCTTTATTTTCTCTCTTTGAAGTTCTGCTGTGATGCTCTCTGGTACCTCTCTTTTTTCCAGATTCCTGACTACCTTTCTAGAGTTTCCCATTGCTTGCTTCAAATTTTGATTTTTGTGTTTTCCTATCATTTGCTTCAGCATTCTATAAAGTCAACTTCTTGAATGTTATTAGAGTAATATATCAGGGCAATATATCAGGGTGATCACATTCCCATCACAATCCACTTGTCTCAGCTTTGTGACAGTGCTATGGTCTCAATTGAAGTTTGTCATCAGCCCTATAAGCCAGTTCACAAAAAGTCCTTTGCTGCTGACACATTGCTATTCAAAATTATTGAACTCAGATATATTCTGTCTTAAATCAACAATTCAATGAATCCTATAGTTCATACTCCAGTCAGAGAAAAATGACACTGTATTTTGTTGAGCCTCCAGGTGTCAAGGTGGTCTATTAGGACAATAGTCAAACTGAATGTAACACTCAAGTCTTCCTTCACTTGTTGCCACAGCATAAGCAAGAGGTGGGCCAGAGAGGCCGTGGCTCTTAGTGTTCTATTTCCCCCAGGGAATGGCTACTGGTGCGGGTCAGATGAACACAGCACAGACGAGAGAATTATCTCACCTCTAAGAATCTGGAGTAAAAGCTCTGATTTTTTGTGGACTCTAGGGGTACCAGGGTGAGACGGGGAAGGAACTAGGAGTAGAAAGGAACCAGGAGTGGAAAAGTACTGAGTCAGAGCAGAGACAGGTGCCTCAGCTTGGTCCCTTGATTGTGTGACCTCTGATGGAGATGTGTGAACTGAGAATGCAGATGTGTGTATGGACCTGTTTGGCTTCAGGTATGGGAACTCGGTGGGGGATGCTTGATTGCAACTGACTATGAACGAAGCCTGATGTGGGAAAGACAGTTTCCCCACGAGGTTTGACAGGCAAAGACAAATCTTTACCTCTGTTTGGGCCTGGAAGATGACACTAGGATTTCATTCAGCAGGAACTGGATTCTTTATTGTCTATTGGCTCATTCTTACTTAAATATTCAGATTGTATAACTAGTATTTGTGAACAGTTGTTTCCAAACAGATTGAAAATAATACATTTCTTGAGAGTCTCATGCATATATTCTCAGGCACTACCAAAACTGCACATTATTCTGTTGCTGAGAGAATGCTTGCTCTAAATTTGTTTTAAGTTATATAAACCATTTCCATTGATTAGTACTACTACTGGGGCTGGGGTGGGAGCAGGAGAGGAACTATGAAGACTTGTTTGCCTTTAACTCTATGAATAGATAATATCTGCTCTAATGTAAAGCGTAGTGCAAGGACATTAGAAAAATTCAGAAATGTTAGTAAGATTGTTTCTAAATATAAAGAAGGGTTTAATTTTCTTTGATGAAGTGGCATGTTTCCATTTAAGAACAGTAGCTAATTTGTAACCACCTACTTTGGTTTTTTATTTTTACTTCCAGGAAATACATAATTAATCCAGAAAGTTTGTTCTAATAAATACAATCTGTGGTTTACATAAGTGCCCTATATCCTGTGAAAAGGGACAATCAGTAATTAATATTTTTGGTATATACTTATTAATTAGTCATACTTCACTATTATATTATTTACTTGATTAAAATCTCAAATATATAAAGTTGAGAGAAATCATTGATAATATTTAAAATAAAAATATGTTTAAACACATTCAAAAATATTGGATTGTAACAGCATAGTTTTTATCATGGAAATAAATTTTTTCTATATTAACTAAAGCCTTGGAGGATACACAGGGATTGTCTGGAAAAATGCATTAACTCTTTAGTGATTTTACTTACAAGTAATAAGTGCATATAAGGTTCAACTTCATGTTATATATTTGTACAGTCAGGCCATCCAAAATATTACTGTAAAGAGTATGCAATCAGTATCTCAAATTAATTTTAACAATAATCACTGAAAATGTAAGTCATAATGATATGAGATTGGGCATGTTCAGGGTGGTATGGCCATAGACAAAATGTAAATCTTATAATACCTCATCTCTTTGTATTAACCTCTACTGATATTAAAAGAATAATAAGATAATTACTGTTTTTTTAAAGAAATGCGAAATATATCTAATGCATACTGAGTTCAATAATTAAAAGTTATGAGGCAAATGAATTTTGTAAAGCTCATTATTCTAATTAGTCATCATGTATCTATGGAAACAACCATCTATTAGCACTCAAAATAGAAAATTAGGTTCACAATTTTCTTCCCAAAATTAGCCCAAAGGTAAGCCTGATGTTGCACATGCACACTGATTTTCATAATATGAATATGTAAATGGTGGCCAGTACTTCCTTTGAGGAAAATAGTAGAAAGTGAATTTCATTTGGACAGTCCAAGGTTTAATTAAAATTTCAGAAATGGTGAGTATTACATTGTAATTACTAATATTTACCAATCTAAGATTATTTGAAAGTTTGAAATTTATATGTATAAGATTCTAATATGTTTTCTTAGTAAACTTCACTTTGAATTATGTCTGGCTATTATTATTTAATGTTTGTTACAGGTCGCTATTACTAATAGTAATTATAATGATACTATAAGTACCTTATTTTGTGTCTGCATCATACAGACCAGATCTCTAATCCTCATAAAGCAAAAAGCTTATATGATTCCATACAAATAAAGTTATGAAAAGAAGTATGCATTTCAGAATGTTACAAAGCTAGAGGATGATTCAGTGAGGGCTCACGTGCTTCTGTAACTTTACATCATTTCTTGTGCAGAATATCAAATAGGTATTTATGCTCTTATAAATCACATTCTACAATTATAATATAATATATAATAAATATGATATAAAAGACATCACATTTTATGTTTATAAGACTGGAAGTTATTTGCTAAAGACATTTGCCCAAATATGAGAAAATACATAAAACATCAAAATAGTAATATGGTAAGATAAAGCTTTTAAAAAATATATTATAAACAGAAACCATGACAACCTTATCCAAATTAAATCTTAGTCATATAAGACCTTACATTTTTCTTAATAGAAGTGCTCAAATGAATATTAAAGGGAAAATATGAGATTGCTAGACCTTAGAGAAGACATAGAAGAAATGGAAATTTAATTGTTAAATTTAGCTCAGTAAGAGTTAGTAGTTACTGACAAGAAAAAATATAAAGACGTTTTGATATATGCAAGAAAGAAATTTGATAAAATTTGACATAAATTTATGTTAAAACTATTAATAAGTTAGAAAAAATGAAAATTCCTTAACCAGTTAAAACATTTTTGCTAGAAATATTTATAACAAACAGCATTCAAAAAGAGAAATATTAGATTTTTTTTTCCAGAGCTAAGACAGTGATCTTGCCATTGTTCCTTTTTTTTTAAAAGACAAACCACTTCAGGCACAACCCCAGCTTGCTGCATCCTTGACCTCCTGAGCTCCAGTGGTCCTCCCACCTCAGCCTCCCGAATAGCTGGGATTATAGGTGTGCATCACCACACTGGCTAATTTTTTAAATTTTTGTAGAGATGGGGTCTTCTTATATTGCCTAGGCTGCTCTCAAACTCCTAGGCACAAAAAAATCCTCCTGCCTCAGTCTCCAAAGTGCTGAGATTACAAGCGTGAGCCGCTACACCCAGTTTCATTGCTACTTTTACTTAACATCTATTTGAGGTGCTAGCCAGCATGATATGTTAAGAAAAGAAATTAGAGACTTATAAATTATAGAAAGGAAAAACTATTAGTTTGCAGATAATGTATATTTATATGTAAACTTTTATATAGAAAGTGAAATTGTTAGGCAAATTATTAGAAAAAAGGACAATGTATAAGTGCAAAGGTATATGATTAATATGCAAAAATCAATTACATTTCACTACATCAATAATAAATACATAGAAAAGATATCTGAAGAAAAGAAAAATTTAGTATTCAGAACTTAAAAATCAATATAGCACCAGATAGATAAGATCTTCACAGAAAACAAATAAAACATTGCTATGTGAATGAAAGAAAACCAAAATAAATTGGTGATAGAAAAACTGAATTTCTTTTTTTTTTCTTTTTTTGAGTTGGAGTCTCACTCTGTCACCCAGACTGGAGTGTAGTGGCCGCTCCTGGCCACTGCAGCCTTGACCTGCTGAGCTCTGGTGATCCTTCCGCCGCAGACCTCCAAGTAGCTGGAACTACAGGCGCACTCTACCACGCCTGACTAATTTTTTGATTTATTGTAGAGATGAGGTCTCGCCAAGTTGCCCAGGCGAGTCTCCAACTCACGGGCTCAGGCAATCCACTCACCTCAGCTTCCCAAAGCGCAGGATTACAGGCTGAGCCACCGAGGCCGGCGAAAGACTGAATTTCAAAAGGAAGTCGAGTCTTTCTAAATTGATACACAGAATCAACAAAATTCCAATGATAATTCCAACTTGTTTATGAAACTTGTTAGATTGATTCTTCAGAGTATACAAGTGTTAAGAGCCAAGAACAATGACTATTCAAAAAATTCCAATACCATCTCAGTTAATATGACAGTGTATTGTTCAAGAAATCCTTCTATATTCCAAGGATTAAGAAATATGTCTTAAGCAATAAATAGTAGAAGTTGCCCCTTAAAACTGATAAATGTGTTAATATTAAAATTTAGGTATTTTGCTCTATAAAGTCAACTTAACTAGTAATAAGAAAATGCAAATCAAGACAAGGGAGAGATACCATTTTGTGGTCATTGCTTTGTCTCTGCATCATAAAGAAGCAGATTAAATATTCCCATGTCCTGGGACACTTTAGTTACTAGCCTAGGTATATAAACTGGATTATTCTTTGCATTTGTACTTTAGGAGATTTGTACCAGAGCATTCATAGGGATGCTATACCAAAAAGCGCAGCAAAAAATAAAGAAATAATCCAAACACCCTATAACAAAAGAGTAGACTAATAAACTGGGATGCTAATACAGTTGTATAAATAAACAAACTGCAGTGCTGTTTACTAATGCTTGAACCTCAGAAGCACAGCATATGAAATGTCTCCCCAAATTATCCACTTAATAATGTCATTCCTACATACTGTAACAACCAAATTAAGTCTGTAAGTTTATTTACCTTCATTAATCTTTAAGAGATATTTACAGTTGAAATCTTCTTAAAAAGTCTAAAAAGGAAAGTAAGAAAATAATAAATACAAGATTGATGGAGATGATTAATTTGGTTGAAAAGAGGCAGTAGCATTAAATGTGAGAGGACCACGTTGTAGCTGAAAGCTATTTTCACGGTCTTGACCTCTGGAACAAGGGATAGTTTCATGGCATATATTGATTCATTATAAAGATGGAAGAAAGAAAAGAAAGGAAGGCAGAAAGGGAGGTAAGAAAGAAGGAAATAAATAAAAAATGAGAGGAAGAGAAAGAAAGAAAATGTGTACTCTAATGATAAAGATCTTACTATTATGATTACTCTAGTTCTGTTTACTTAAGGACGAGGACTATACGTTTGTACACACACAGACACACATGTACCCATATATAAGAAACTATGGTAAGTAGTTGTCTTGTCTATAAAAAAATCTTGAAACATTTGATAGTTTCAAAAGGTAAGGGAGCACATTTTACCCATTCAATGTTTGAATGTCTAACAAGGGTCTTCACTATAAGCTAGACATCATGTTAGGTACTGAGAACAAAGTCACGAATAGTTTGAACATGGTTCTTGCCTTCATGAAAATGTTTTCATGGTTTCCACTTAAAAATATTGCAGCTAATTGGATGATTGTTTTTATTTTCCAGTTAAGAATAGTAATATTCAAGTTACCCAAAGGAACAGGATAAGTATATATGTGTTTCTTGGACTCAGATGAATTTTCCAAATAATGTAACATAATCTAAATTATCTTACCAATATTTTGAATAGACAATTTTAAGACTGCGATTTCTTCTTGTAACAAAAGTTAACTCTTAAAATGTAATTTGCTTTCCACCAAATTTGATAGACTACATCTACGTCAAATGAAATTACAACTTTGGGGAATTTTTCATCAAATTATTCTTAGTGAATGATAAAATTCATAAGTGCTTTTGTCCAATGGACTATTACCTTTCACTTTGAAGTGGTTTATAATTTATAGTAACCCAAAATAGAAATGCACAATTGATTCTCATTTATATTTTACATGTATTGATTGCTACTTACCTTTTCAAAAAAAAGTATTTGTATCTCAGACAGTTGAAAGAGATGTGTGTGAGTCTCTGTGTGTAATGTAAGTGGATCAATAACCCAGTTTATTATTTCCCCCAGGACTATGTTGAAAAATAATCAGCATACTGTGATCAAAACTACTGCAAGATTTGTGAATGTCCAGTAGGACTGGAATGTCTTATGTGTTTTCCTTACACACATTTCATAATTTTACACTGTTTTTAGGAACCAATGAAACATTAAATTTTTGAATATGTAAACAACTCAATAAAATGGTGTGCAATTAAAGGTAAGTATTGTCATCACATTTCCTGGACACTAATGACAAAAGATTCTCTTACATGGATCCCCTAAAGGAAAGCAATTATCCCAGAGTCCCTTCCCTTTTCCTTTTTTGCGCAAAAGCAGCTGTTTGATGACTGTTCAGCTTAGTTTAGAACATTTCACTGCTTTTTTTCCTTCAGAAGATTAGCAGGAAACAGATGCTTCATTTGACTCTTCTATAGGATGATCTTTCATAAGGAAATAACTGTTAATCTCAGGTTCTTTCAAATGCCGTAACCTTTGATCCTTAGTCAGGTGCTGGCATTTTGTTTACCTCATATTTAGAAATCACTTAAACTGATTAGCACAGTACTTTTGATATGTTATATTTTGAGCAGTTACTTCTTTTTAAAATGGATTCATAATGATTTTTACAAGAAAACATTTGGATGATGCATATTAAAGTTGTAGAAAATTGTGGATTGTATCTACTTACATATAAAAAGAGGAAGATATATGCAGATAGATATTCTTTTTTTCATATGTAGCGAACAGTAAGTTGTTTTGAAAAGAAAATATTCTGACAGCCATTTATATTGCCTAGGAATGGCAGACTGAACAGCAAGAATGCTTCTTAAGTGAAGTTCATAGTATCAAAAAACTGTCTCTAGGTCCCTATTTTATACACACACACACATACACATAAATATATGCACACACACACATATATGTGTGTATATATATATATATATATATGATTTACTTTGTGTCTCACTTATTTTAAATTTTGTTTGTATTTTCTTTCTCTAAAGGCAGAAAATATTGACAGTTGATTCCAGTGAAAGGAAGCAGTACCTTTGGCTGACTTACCTTTTTCTAACAACATCTACCTAAATATACTATGTTTTAAATTTTGTCAATATAAATATTTGTTCATTAAATGAATAACTGAGGTTGCCCTGTGGTGAGATTAAAAAAAAAAAATCAATGTATTAATTTCTATTGTTCTCACTAGTATAGTTCATCAATATGATAGATTTTTTTTTCTCCTGTCTTTCAAAAAGATTTTTAATTATTTCAACAAAGGCTGATCTCCTCAGTCTAAATAAGATGTATGCTATGAAGACTCCATTGTAATACAAGAAAATAACTCTCCAGTCTAGGTATTTGTTTTAAGACTATACAGGCAGACCAAATGAGGCTGATGATAAGCCTGGAGAAGGGAGATTTACCCTGCCCAAGAAGATTACAAAAAGAAGGTTACTCAGAAGGGATACAGTTCTGTAAGTGGTAACTACTGTGACCTGCACCCTGGGAGACAGGACCTCTGCTGGGATGGCAGAACACCAATAGCAGCTGCTCCTTGAGATGCTTAGCATGGAGAAACCAGGGCTGTCATATACAAATGACCATAAGTGTTCAGAATAAAGTCTCGGTGACTGCCGCTGATGGAACACAGGCCAAAAGCCTTTCCTCTGTCCTCCAGGCATGTCCTAAAACATCCTGCCCTCGGAAATTCTTTTATAACCTCAGGAAGTAGGAAGTACCACCCACACTCCACATGATGCGAAGCATTTTCCCACCCCTCTCCTGGGGTGAAGCAAAGTCGGCATCTTTCAACTTTGGCGTCCATAAAATCATGCGAAACTTCTTTAATCTAAGGACAGTTCAGCATATATTCACCATTAAACCAAAATCTGCCTGATATCTGGGAAAAGAGCGAGATGATGAAGAACATATTTGAGCTGTCATCACATAGCAGCGATAATCTATATCGTTGCCACTGAATCACAGGTTTGACCGATCATTTTCATGTGCATTCATCAAGAAGAACTCAAAACCTGCTGTGGAATCCATTAGTGTCTATTTTACCTTTAAAAATTGTACATATATATATATATATTTCTAGATGATGAATCTCGAACATATTCTTCTTATAATTAAGATTCAACATGAAGGGAAAATGTACTTACATACAAAAACACCTGTAGTAAAATTAAAAAAAAAACATTTATGATGTTTAGAAAATGTAGAAAGCATTCAGATCTGAGTGTTTAAGTTTTATATTTATTCAACAAAATCAAGTGCATATACAAGGTAACAAGTGAAAATTGGTTAGAGAGAATATGGAGCACTTAGAAAAGTATTTAGAAAATTTAAGGCTGTGGAATGTTGTTACATGTTTCTAATATAAAAAGTTAGGTCTTCATTTATCCACTCAACTGTTGGACACTGAGTTTCCTTTTGAGAGGTACTTTCCTTCTCAACTGAATGACTACTCCACATCTTTTAGGAGATAAATTCTGGCAGACTAAATGAGGCTGGTGATAAGCCTGGAGGAGGTAGATGATAAATTGCTTGAAATAATATGAAAAAAGAAAAATACAGAAACTCTTAATCCTCCTGAGGCTATTTCTAACAGTGTACATGAATATTGGCCATTTGACTTCTATCTTACTTTTTTCACATTTCATTTGGATTGTGGCCACAATTGTCAAAGCAAAACTGCTTCTCTCTGAGGACTGAGTCAAAAGTTGGGCAGAACCAGGAGAGGTTGGAACACCTTGGTCTAGCAGGACAGAAATAAGTGAGTCTTTTGGCTGCAGAATGGCCTCTGGGGTTTGCAAAGCAATAGAGAGTTTATCATTCTTATTTTCAGCACCTGACTTTGGAGCAGGGAATTGGCATCTTGACAAAGGCTAAGGAAGCCCGCAGCCTAGGAAGGACTATTTGGACTCTGGCAATGAAAAATGCTATGTTGACAAGAACAGTGATGGTGAAAGGGATGTGCTGGCAGAAATGGAGAAGGAAACAAGGTTGGCTTAGTTTTGGCCTCTGAGCTGGGAGGCCACCTGAGGGAGGCTGGCCCGAGGCACAGCCCAGACTGTCAGAGCAATAAACTTTCCCCATAAAGTGCCAGGCTGATGTTTCTACAATGAGATCTTGGAGGATAATGAAGTGGATAGACTACATGCCATGGTGAGAACAACAATTACCTGGCTGGAGTATAGTGGCATGATCACAGCTTACCACAGTCTCGATCTTAGGTTCAGGTGATCCTCCTGCCTAGCCTCCAGAGTAACTGGGACTACAGGCACATGTACCCTGCCCAGATAATTTTTTAATATATATATATTTTTGTAGAGATGAGGTCTTTCTATGTTGCCCAGGCCGGTTTCGAATTCCTGGGCTCAAGTCATCTTCCTGCCTCAACCTCCCAAATTGCTGGAAGTAGAGGTGTGAGCCACTGTGCCCAGCCCTAGTGACATTCATTCTTAAACGTCCTTGAGATCTTTTCACAGATAAAATCAAGGATATAGGAACTGAATTCCAACAATAAGAAAGGTAGCACAGAATGTTATTGCCATTTAGAAACTTAAACATTTAGTGCCACTAGCATTACATGTTTAGAGTGCCTACACTAAAGTCCTCTTTCTCAGACTGGTGTTTAAAGAAGATGCTGTTACAAATGAGAATACCTTTGAGGACTCAAACGCTACTCATTCATGTGAAGATATAGTGGTTTTGTAGCTGATGTGCCCGTCTTTAAACTCTCTGTATACCTTTGTTTGCTTGTGATCCGCATTCACCAGAGACAATCTCTACTTCCTTAAGCCTAAATCCTTATAGGCTGTTGTCAGACCTAGCAAGTGTGGAGAGTTGTAAGCTAACTATCTTCATGGTGTTTACAAGTGAGTTTATTCTTTTTTTTTTTTTAATTATTTTTTTTATTGTGATATTGAAGGGTACATTTAAGGGTTAGGTACACAAATATGTCTCATTCAGGCACCCTTTTTTGTAAGAAGTGTCCCCCCATCCCCAGACAGGTATTTACTGTCATTCTTTACCCCAACACTTGTACTAAACCCTCTGGCCATCCTGATCCTCAAAGTCATCTTTGAGAAATCACTATGTTAGGGTCTGTACTGTCATATTTAATGAAAGGGGGCCAATTTTTGTTTCTAAACCATATCAGGATGCATATGTGTCCCAAGAATTTGCCACAAGAACAATGCATGTTTTTCATTTTAAGACAAGTGACATTCAGAAAAAGTATCATCTACCCTTCACTCAAAATCAGACATACCTAATTTTGCAGAACTATCAGAAAGCCGCTTTTCCGGATGCTTTCATAAGTAAGTTAGATTGCTTTTCTTCTTTCCTAATCCTTTGAATATTTAAAGTTTGTGTGTACTCTAGCTCAAAGAAGAATCCTGACAAGGGCCTTGGCAGTATAATTAGGGCTACTACCTACTAGTTCCTTCAGAAAGTCATCATCGAATAATGTATTGGCTCTGTTCTTGTTCCTGTTTTCGGTGAACAATCTTGGAATGGTACTTTTCCTGTTATTTTCTTGAATTTCTGGACCTGCACCACTTCATAAGGCCCACATCTACTTTACAAGAGCAGAGTTTCATGTTCACTTGGCTTGAAAATAACTGAATGCTCTATGGCCAGGTTCAACTTTCGCTTTGGAATAGAAGTTTTTATTCACTAGAAAAAAGGAAGAGGAGATGACACAGCTTTGTTCCCATTTGTTTATTATCCTCTTGGACTCCTAAGATAATACTCCTTCGTCTCCATTCTCATGTACCCCGAGAAAGAGTTCTCGTGAAACTCTCAGCTGAAGAGAGACCTTGACTATTGTAAAGGGCAGTGCTTTTGTACACAGATATAATATGAGAATCAAACAGCCTGCTATGTCCACAGTGTCTGTATTATATTCTCCACAGATCTATTTGTTCTGTGCTCTACACAAGTCTTTGGAATATGATATTTTGGTATGAGGTATTGCCTCTCACCTAAACCTGGGAAGAATTTCTTGAACTTGTGTGGTTTGGGTGTCTATTTTTAAAATCTGTTTTTTTGGCTTACAGTTGCCTATTTCAGTTCACCAGATAGCAGGTTGGATTCCCTGCTGCCATTTAGTCTCAGCACATGTTCTGCCCTGCTGAGTCGTGTTTTCAGCAGGCACTCCTTCTAAGCATCAGTAAGAGCTTTCCTGGGTCAGCTACTAAATAACAAAGTCAACCATGAGCTTCCAGAGTCCTCTGTCATTAGGTCTCAGTGGGGTGTTTCAACAGCCCCTTTTGTTAAATGTCACATAAGAGAAAAGTAAAAAAGTGCATATTGCAACTTCAACACCATATCAATCTACCCTGTAGATATTTGATGTTACTCTTTTTCAGTTACTGAGCAAAATTAATTTTTATAGAAATGATGTTGAACTTGTGCTTTTTATGTGGCTAATAAAATAGTTACCGGTTAGTAGAAAAATTCAGAATAAATGAATGTAGTTCCATGTTAGAGAGAAGACGAGAAAGGAACAAAAGCCAACATAACATTAAGGAAAATGCCAAATTGCATCTACTTTAAGTTATATTAAAATATAATCCACAATAGATATATTAACTTTGTTAAGAGTTGTTCTCATGAGCATTCGCCATCAATAGAGACATCCCTAGGCAAGATTTGCCCATCTGTAGCAGATGTATGTTTGCTTTAGAAAAAGAGCAATGGGAATTAAGAAGGGAAAAGGAGGTAAAATGGAGAGCAGAAAGGAAGTAATATTTCTCAAAATCAGCCTTAGGAGAAATAGAACTGAGTCAAAACAAGAAAGCTGAGTCAAAACCTCCAGGGCTTCAAATGTTTTCTTGCCTGTTAGCAAAAGAAATAATAAGAGTTGTAACATATTTAGCAGGTTTAGGATTTCTACTCAGAATTCTTGGTTTATAAGTTGATAATGCCTACATTTATTTCAAAAGGGTTTAATAAAAATTTAAAGCATCTTAAGGAGGGGTTTCTATTCAGTTTTTCATCATAAATATAAAGAATGACATAAAAATTATGTCGACAATCAATTATATATTATATATATTAATTATAT
Source organism: Tarsius wallacei (assembly GCA_963574415.1). NCBI lineage: Eukaryota > Metazoa > Chordata > Mammalia > Primates > Tarsiidae > Tarsius > Tarsius wallacei. The sequence goes on from CAUYQG010176580.1 coordinate 18,566, forward strand.
ACATTATATATTGTCCTTAAAAATTATGGAAATAGTATGACATATATTGATTCATTTAAAATATAACTATTACAATTAATTTTAAAAAATCAAATCTTATTATAAATCCATGTAAATATTATATAAATTAAGTTTTTATTTCTGGCATTTTATAAAAATGTTTGAGATTTTTATGTTTATGACTATCCTGGATTTTTTTTTATCTGTAGTAGGGATAACAAAAGTCTTGGCATTTGAAAACTTTGGTTCACGTTACTGTATTGTATCATTATTGTGAGCTCTGTGCCAAAGTGTCTGTTTCCTCTTTTATAAAATGAAATGAATTGATTTTATTTCCCTCACCCAGATTTCTTTCCTTGTGTATTTAAGAGTCAATATCAGGACAGTTATTACCAATCCAAGTACCATTCTCTACTATAAGCAGTCAATTAAAAGTGCTATTCTTAGTCCTGGTGCGGTGGCTCAAGTCTATAATCACAGCACTTTGGGAGGCTAACGTGAGAAGATTGCATGAATCCAGGGGTTCAAGACCAGCCCAGGCAACTTGGCGAGACCTTGTCTCTACAATAAATCAAAAAATTAGCCGGGTGTCATAGCGACCACCTGTAATTCCAACTACCTGGAAGGCTGAGGTGAAAGGATCACCTGAGCCCAGCAGGTCGAGGCTGCAGTGGCTGTGAGCGTGCCGCTGCACTCCAGCCTGGGTGGCAGAGTGAGATTCCAATTTTAAAAAAAGTGCTATTATTTATACCAAAGGTGTTGGAAGAAACCATTAAATCATGTAGAACACATAAATAGTTTAAGCTTTAAGTTTGGTAATGCACACATTTAAATTTTCTTGTAAAGAAAACAGATATTTTATCCTTTTGACAGACTTGCTTCCAGACCCACTTATTTGACTAACACTTGCAAATAAACTTTTAGTATTTTATAAGTGCACCTGTCTCAAGGACATCTTCTGTCTAAGCTGCCAGATGGTCAAACATCAGTGCATCTCTGTACCTGTAAAATGACTATACATTTATAAACACTCTATTTATTATGCAGGTAATTTTGAAACTTTTGATTTATTTATGGCAATGTTTACTAGTACGTGAATACTGTGCATACATATTTTATATTGTTGATGTAAATTTACAAATTTTACTGCCCATTCCATAGAGTTTGGAAAATACTATAATCAGGTCAAAAGTGATTTTTCATCCTTTATATCAAGGTCTTCAGGTAAATATTTTATTTATTGAATTTCTGTTGTTGAAATGACTAAAACCCAGTAAGTTTATATCATATTTAGCAAGGTAGTATAAGTCAGAAGTTTTCCAATAAGGGGTAGAAAGCACATCCTCAGATATAGGATTCTGTTCTTTTTGGGTCTTTAAGTTATTGTAGGGCCATCTTAGAGAATAGGACACAAAGAGAACTTATGTGTCTCCAGAAAAAAAAACAATGAATATTTGAAACATATGTGTTTCGAAGGCTGTTAAAGAGTTCGAAATGAACTTGTCATCAAATTCAGGAATTTGTATTCACATTGTTGTTAGCATTAGAATTTATATAAAATGTGTTCCAAGAATAAATACAAAGCAGACTGACAAGAAATATTCACAACATATGTAACTAGGCATTCATATTCCTGCTACCTTAGTGGGCAAATAACTGCAAAGAAACTTAAAATAAATATCATATTTAAGGCCATTATATTGGAAAACGTAACACAGAATTGAAAAGATTAAGCATTTTTGAGATACGATTAAAATACTTCTACATGTATGATTAGATGATGATGATGAAAGGGAAAATTTGTTTCACTTTTATTAGAGAAAAACTTTTCAATAACTATCAAATTTAAATTAGTTGTATAGTTTTAATACAGCAATTTACCTTCAATTATTTTTCCTGAAACAATGTCCACAAAATTATAAATATGCAGTATATATGCATATATATGTGTGTATACTGAACAAACATACTATATTGATAGATTAGTATAATAAATGAGATAATATATGTAAAATATGTAGATATTGCTGGACACATGGCAAGTACTCAGTTCATGTTTGTTGTTATTATACTAAAAATGGAAAATACTCTTATTCTCTATGGTCACACATACACAAAAATAGTATGGAAAAGCATACTTAAAAAAATTAGCAATAATTACTCTAGAAGAGTGAAAATTAGGAGAGGAGTGGGGTAGGATGAGAATTTTCATGAGATATACTATGGAATCATGTTTAATAGCTATCAAGGAGCATTTTTGCATTTTATAAGTCAAGAAGCAGTTATGATAACATTGATGGTGGTGATGAGGTTGTGATCATAGTCTAGAAATTCAGAAATTCTTCCTTATAAATAATTGAATTTGATATCAGCTAGAAAAAGCCACCATACTCTTTTCTCAAACCAAACCAAACTTTTCTTCTCCACTACTGTCCTACATATAAACATGCCAAAATATTGTTCTACTTAAAACCACACCACTTGGTTCTAAGAATTTAATAGCTACTGGTACGCAAGTTTTCTAGGAAGAGAAAGTTTTGTTAAAAATATACAAATAATCATAACATAATTTTGTTAAATATAAACAGTGGAGAACATACCTTAAGAGACATATCAAAGTTAATCGATATAGTAAGCTTGATTTATTTCTGAAAGTTTTCAAATGACTAGTTATTCCTTTTAAGTTTGAAAATATGTTCAAATTTTAAAAAAACTCATGAAAAAAATCTCTAATTTTCTTAAACTCAAATCTGTGAGCTATTATAATAAATTCATAATTGATCTTACCTATGCTAAGGGAAAGAACTGATTTCTCATGATTCATGCCTTTTATGTTTGAAGTTGGTCGCTTATTATAGTGTTGTTATTGAATGTGAATGAGCATGACTAAAAAAATCTGATGCAATTAGTAGTCTTGACAAGAAAGACTTCACATAATGATTTTTCTTTTGGTGGGTATTTGTAATCACTATTTACCATGCTGTCCCTTAAACTCATAATTATATTTCTCACAGTGACTCATCTCATTTTGGATTTGGTTTGAAAAATTGTGCTCTATTAGTATCTCTTCAGGGCGTAAGGGAACCTGTCTTTTTTCAGTGTGTGTACACAATTTTTCACATCTGCCTCTTCTCATTGTCCTAGCACATCTAGTAAGTCAGTCAGTCTCCAGCATGATCAGCTGTTGCACATGTTTTCTGACTTGTGTGGCCCCAAATATTTGTGACACAGCAATGTCTCTCTTTTTCTAACCAATAGGGTTAACTCTGTATTCAGATAATCTAAACTTGCTTTAAGTATTGTAAAGAAAAGTATACAACTTTTTAATTTCATGGATTTATTATTTAAACAGCCTGGGTAGCATTCATTCTTTCATTCAGTCATTTAACAAATACAGTATAATGGAACAATGTGCACTAGCCAGACAGATTTTAGGTAACCAGAGACAGAAGTAAACATAATGGGCAAAATATATTTTCCTGTATAACTTACATTTCCATGGTAGTCACCTTAAAACAAATAAAATCATTAAAACATGAAGAGAAAAATCTATGAAAGTGCTTTGTTAAAAATAAAATAATGTGAATTGAGGCCTTATGCCAGCTTTATAAGTAGCATATCATTATCTCTGTTTTACCAAAAAGGAAACTAAAACCCAAAGTTAATTATCCAGTGACCTAAGAGCAAGAAGATAGTGGTAGAGCTTCAGTTTGAATCCAATCCACTTAATTAAGTTTATCTTTATTTATATTATAACATATTGCCTATGGTACACTTTATTTTTAGAAATTCACTTTCATCTAAAACTTAAGGCCATAAACATCTCCCGTATCATCATCCTAATTCTCAAAATAAATAGATTTAGTTATGTGTTTTTAGATAAGCCTTGATACATAATGTGTTACTTTTTTGGCATGAGATAAACTGTCACCTTAGGCTAAGAACTTATAATAATGTTAGTTGCTATATTTTTCTTTTATTTATTTTCTCTCTCTTTTTTTATTATGAAGATGAGGGATACAATTCAGGGTTAGGTATTCCAGACCACTGTTTACTAAATATTTGCTCCCACTTTCAATCCTCACAAAAGGTCTAAATTATAAGCAATATGATTCTTATTGAATAGAAAAGCCACTATGTCTAAAAGAGATTATATAAATGGTCATTTTTTTGTTTCTTGGCTGATCCAAATTTTTTCCCTACTTTTAACTTTTGAAACTTTCCTTCCTCTAACCTTTGACTGGAAAGTTTCTTTCCCAACCTCCCCCGACCCCTTCTTAATCCCCATGTGGCCTTTGCCTCTCATCAGTACAGGCTCAATTCAAATATCATCATGTATGTTTTCCTACTAAAGCAGGTAGACCATTATTCTACCTATAATATCATATTATTTATTTCTACTCCATTCTGTGTTCTTTATAGCATTCTTTAACTTGCTACTTATATATTATTCTTATCATATATGTTTCCCAAATAGAAGTTACTATCTGTTTTGCTAACCAAAATCTGCTCAGTACCTCAAGCAATGCATGGAATTTTGAAGGATATTTCATACATTAGAAGAATTTAAAAAAAAATATTATCATGATTGTTATAAGTTATTAATCACCTACAGCTTTGCCCATCTATTTAGTAAGTAATCAATAAACAGAAGTATAAATGGTGTTGACATAGAAAACCAGAGATAGGATAAATACATTATGTCAGTTACCCATTGATAAGAATTTCATTAATACCTTTGTAAAGAAAAATCAGAACTCAACAGTGAATGATCATTATGCTATGACTGTCTATAATATGTACTAGAGATGAAATTAATATCTCTTTATGGACATGCATTTAACAACATGAGTTCTACATTCCTGGATATTTTTCCTCTTCTTGCATCTGCCAATTTTCAAAGCATGGCATATAGAGGAAAATAAAATAGCACTCTAGAGTTGAGATAGTGTCTACAATGTAAATGATATCTTAGTTTCTTTGCTTTCTTCTAGGGTTGGTGATTATATTTGTCCCTCCTGCTTCTCTCTCATGTTATGATTTTACATTAAATGTCTGTGATCTCTATTGGCTTTTAACTACTTTTACATGAAGTATTACCTTGGTTGTATCAGTATCTGCCAGGATCTCTCTCAGTAACCATGTTGGTTTGTTTTTAATGAAGGCCTTTGTAAGAAGAAATGAATGCAGGATGTTTGGGGAAGAAGGGAAGATGGGCACAACACACTTCAGAATTCTGACAGGAGGGTATTTAATGGTTGGTGAACCCCATAATCAATGAAGCAAATAAGAGGAAAAAAATGGAAAGTGAAGTAACAATGAGGTGGGATAAATTAACCTCCCAGCAGGTTTCTCTTCAGGTTGACTTCATTTGCTTGTTCTCTCTTTAGTCTCTGTCATTCTGATTCCTTCTTATGATTTTTTTCCAGACATCTGGTCACATTTCTCATCCATGGTGGCATTTTGTCCCACTGCTCACATTGTTATAGCATTATTCATAATTTGTATGTATTACATCACGCCTGTGGTAGTTTGGAAATAGTAGGAAATAAATGTTTACTCACTCATCCACCTTTTATTGGAAATATCAATCAATCTATCTCACTTATGTTGTTATCAAAGAAAGAGATTATAAATGATGATAAGTAGTACAGTGACTGGTGAAGGAAATGTGTATTTTATTTTCATATGCTACATCAAAATTCAGATCCCAGATGTATCTATGAATTGAAAATCAAGCTAAACAAGTAAATCAACAACGAAAAAGTTACTCTAAAATAAAGTAATACACTCCAATCCTCAAAATAACATTTGCTCCTTTTGCATAAATAAGAATCAGAAACAACTTGATTCAAAGACTGTCTATATTGAAGCATAATTGCCTAAGATTTTTAATGATAGCCTAGAAGGAAGAATTTTTCCCCCTGGGGGAGAGGGTGTGATAAGAAACAGTAGCTAGAAATGTGAACTCACAGTTTTCCAGCATGTTCATGGCAAACAGTCACTCACACTGATCCAGCCGGCACCAGTTTTTCTTTTTCTTTTTCTTTGAGTTGAAGTCTCACTGTCACCCAGACTGGAGTGCAGTTGCCGCTCCCAGTCACTGCAGCCTTGACCGGCTGGGCTCAGACAATCCTTCCACCTCAGCCTTCCAAGTAGCTGGAACTAGAGGCGTGCACTACCACACCCGGCTAATTTTAGATTTATTGTAGAGAAGAGGTCTCGCCAAGTTGCCCAGGCGGGTCTCGAACCCGCGGGCTCAGGCAATCCACTCACCTCAGCCTCCCAAAGTTTGGGATTACAGGCTGAGACGCCAAGCCCGGCAGTTTTTCTTTTATAGTAGTAAATTCATTTTGTTTGTCAGTGAAATGATAAACTGAAAGAATCAATACTGCAGTTATCTATCTGCATAGATAGGTAGTTATGTTTACATTTGCTTGATTTACATACATGAATTTATAAATGTCTGAATGTGAAATTGATATGA
>CAUYQG010176584.1:0-22783 GCA_963574415.1 Tarsius wallacei
AAGGACTGGTAATCCATATTTAACATTCTTAAAGAAAAACAATTTCAGAATATTACACAGCCATAAAGAAGGACAAATATACGGACTTTGCAGCAACTTGGATGGATTTGGAGTCAATCATACTCAGTGATCTATCACAGAAACAAAGAATAGAGCACAGTATTTTCTCACTCATAAGTGGATCTTGGACAATTATAATACTATAAGAAAGCATTTGACAGTAATGGGAAACCGTCAGGGGAGGGGTGGTGGGATTGGCAGTTGAGGAATACTGCTAGGGGAGGGAAGGGTATACCTCATCAATAAGAGTATCTGCATAATCAATGTTTGTATACCTAACTCTGAATTGTACCCCACATCTTTATAATACAAATAAAATAAAATAAATAAAAACCAACAAATTTTTTAAAAAAGAAAAGCAGTTTCAGCCAATAATTTCCTAACCCACCAAGCTTGACTTCATTAATGAAGGGGAATTAAAATCTTTCCCAGACATGCAATCCCTAAAAGACTATGCCACCTCTAGACCAGCCAGCCCCTCAGGAGATGCTGAAAGTTCTAAGTTCTAAGAAAGTTCTAAGCACAGAAATGAAGGAACAGCTAGCTCCACCCATCACAAAAGCATAAGTGAACATAGAGTTTATAGACCATACAAATCAACTACAATTAGAATGCAAAGCAGCTTCTTAGCAACAATATGACAGGAATTAACCCCCACATTTCAATAATTTCCTTAAATATGAGCAGAATGAACACATCATCAAAAGTCACAGAGTGAAAAATTGTATAAAGAAGCATGATCAATTCTTCTGCTGCCTTCAGGAAACCCATCTCACTGCAAATGACACCCAAAGGCTCAAGGTAAAGGAATGGGAGAGAGATATTCCAAGAAAACAGAAAACAGAAAAGAGCAGGAGTAGCTATTCTTATATCAGACAACAAGACTTTAAGCCAACGAAGGTTAAAAGAACAGTGAAGGGCAATGCATAATGGTGAATGACATCAGCAAGAAATACTCACTTTGAATGTATATACATCCAATATAGGAGTACCCAGATTTATAAAACAATTGCTCATTCATCTAAGACAGTACATAGCCATAAACTAATAGTTAGAGATTTCAATACCCTGCTAACAGCTTTAGACAGTTCCTCAAGGCAGAAATCTCAATAGGTGCAGAAAAAGTATTTGATAAAATTCAACATCTCTTCTTGATTAAAAAAAAACCCCTAAAATACCTAGGCATCAAAGAAACAATCCTCAAAATAATAAGAGCCATATATGAGAAACCTGCAGCCAAAAATATACTTAACAGGTGGAAACAGGAAGCAGTCTCCCTAAGAACTGGAACCAGACAAGAATGGTCACTCTCACCACTCCTATTCAACAAAGTCCTGGAAGTCCTAGCCAGAGCAATCAGGCAGGAGAAAGAAATTAGAGGTGTCCAAATATAAAAAAGGAAGCTAAAGTATGTCTCTTTGCAGATGATATAACTCTACACCTTGAAAACCCCAGAAAGTCTGCCAAAAACCTCCTGATGGATGACTTTGGTAAAGTCTCAAGATACAAAATCAATGCACAAAAATCAGTTACATTTCTATACACCAACAGCAAGCAAGCTAAGAACCAAATCAAAACACAATACCATTCACAACAGCCACACACACACATACACACACACAAACACACACACACCCCTCCATATTCATCTAACCAAAGAGTTTAAAGGTCTTTACAATGAGAACTACAAAACTTTGTTCAAAGATGACAAAAACAAATGGAAGCACATCCTTTGCTCATGGATTGGAAGAATCAATAATGTTAAGATAAGCATTCTACCCAAAGCAATCTACAGGTTCAATGCAATCCCTATCAAACTACCAGCAACACTTTTCACAGAACTAGAAAAGACAACACTTAAATTCATATGGAAGCAAAGAAAGAGCCCCAATAGCTAATGCAATCCTCAGCATCTCAGCAAAAAGAAGAAAGCTGGTGGTATGACACTCCCAGACTTCAAACTTTACTACAAGGCTATCATAACCAAAACAGCATGGTATTGGTACAAAAATAAGCAAACTGATGGAACGAGATTAAAAACCCAGAAATAAAACAACAGACCTTCGACCAACTCATCTTTAATAAAATTGACAGAAACAAACATTGGGGAAAGGAAACCCTATTTAGTAAATGGTGCTGGAAAAACTGGAAAACCCCATGCAGAAGAATAAAACTGGACCCCTACCTATTCATCATATAAAAAAATTAACTCAAGATGGATCAAGGACTTAAATATGAAACTTCAAACTATAAGAATCTTGGAAGAAAACCTGGAGAATACACTCTTAGACATCATTCTGGGAAATGAATTCATGGCTAAGTCCTCAAAAGCAAATGCTGCAAAAACAAAGGAACAAATAGGACCTTATCAAGCTAATATACCCGGAGGAACTCAAATCACTCTATGAAAAAGATATCTGCACACACGTTTATTGCAGCATTACTCATAATAGCAAAAACATGGAATCAACCATGCTGCCCATTGAAAGAGGACTGGATTTAAAAAATGTGGTACATATACATGATGGACTATTACGCAGCCATAAAGAAGGACAAAATTATGAACTTTGCAACAACATGGAAGGACTTGGAGTCTATAATACTGAGTGATCTATCACAGAAACAAAGAATTGAGTACCACATGTTCTCACTCATAAGCAGACCTTGAACAATTATCATAATACTATAAAAAAGGGATAGGCAGTAGTAGGAAACTGTGGGGAGGGGGGACACACCTTATCAACAAGGGTACCTGCATAATGACCATTTGTATACCTAATCCTGAATTGTATCTCACATCTTTAAAATAAAAATTTTTTTAAAAGGAAAAGGAAAAAATTTTGCACAGCAAAATAAATTATCAAAAGAGTAAAGAGACAACACACAGAATAGAAAAAGTATGCATTTGCCAAAGATCTAACATCCAGGATCTCTAAGGAACTCCAATGGATTGACTGAGGAAAAACAAATAACTCCGTTAACAAGTGGGCAAAGGACATGAATAGACACTTCTCAAAGGAAGGCATACAAGCTGCCAACAAACATATGAAAAAAATTCTCAGCCTCACTAATCATCACAGAAATGCAAATCAAAACTTCAGTGAGATACCATTTCTTTACTGGTCAGGATGGCTATCATTAAAAAGTCAAAAAACAGTAGGTGCTGGCAAGGTTTCAGAGAAAAAGGAATGCTTCTACACTGTTGGTGGGAATATAAGCTAATTTAACCTTTGTGAAAAACAATTTGGAGATATCTCAAAGAACTAAAGATAGAGCTGCCATTTGATCCAGCAATCCCACTCGTGGAGTATACACAGAGGAACCCAAATCATCTACAAAAAAAGACATCTGCACACGAATGCTTATTGCAGCACTATCCACAACAGCAAAAACATGGAATCAACCCAGTTGCTTACTGAAGGTGGGCTGGATAAAGGATACACAATGGAATACTATGCAGCCATAACAGGAGTAAAATCATGTCCTTTGCAGCAACGTGGATGCAGCTAGAGACCATCATTCTAAGTGAACAAAATTATCACAGAAAAAAAAATCTAAATACCACATGTTCTCACTCGTAAGTGGGCACTAAATATTGGGCACATGGGCACAAGAATGGGAACAACAAACACTGAGCACTGTTCAAGGAGGAAGGAGAGGAGGAGAGATAAGGGACACCAAACGGCCCCTTGGGTACCATCCCCACCACTGGGAGGGAGACGGTTCATCAGAAGTCCAAAGCTCACCTTCACGCAATGCACTTACACAACAAATCTTCACATGTTCCCCCACAATTTTAATATGCAAAAATAAATAAATACCTAGACAAGAAATATTACATGTGGGGTGCTGGGGACACAGCTGTGACCAAGACAGCCCCAGCCCCTCCCCGACAGGGTTTCCCCAGTGAGGGAAACAGGTCGTGTTCAGGCAGCACGCCCTCTCTCCTTTTCGCGCCTGCAAACATACACAGACATGCACACCATCCCAGTCCTCAGCTCTGCAGGTCCTGCACTGTGCTCTGACATATCTGTGGTGATGGAGACTTGATTAGGGAGGATAACGGTGGACTTACACACCCCTCAGGAGACATATAGTAGGAAAATGGGGGAGGAAGGAGAGCTGACAGGGAAGGGACAAGAGGGGAAGATAGCAAGCACCCATGCCAGAAGCCAAACATCAGGAAGTGAAGAGGGCAGGGAGAGGGAGAGAGAGAATGAGAGAGAGAGAGGGAGGGAGGGAGGGAGGGAGGGAGGGAGGGAGGTTGCCTCTCTAAACCCACTGATACTTCCCCATCACAGGCCCAACTGAGGGAAGGAGGGAAAGAGGCTGCCTCTCCAAACTCACTTATATGTCCCCATCGCAGCCCCAACCGCTCTGCCTGTGCCTCTCCGTCCCTGCCCTGACCCCTCTGGACTGTCACTGGTTGTTTTTTTTTTATTTTTATATATACAATATTTTTTTATTGTGATATTGAGGGGTACAGTTAAGGGTTAGGTACACAAATACGTCTCATTCGGGCACCCTTGTTGATAAGAAGTGTCCCCCCATCCCCAGACAGGTATTTACTGCCATTAATCCCTTCCCCTATCCCTTCCCCCCCATAGTTTCCCACCACTGTCAGTCATTTTCTTGTGGTAATACGTTGGATGATCAAGGTCTACTATATGAGTGAGAACATGTGATACTCGGTTTCTTGTTTCTGTGAGAGGTCACTCAGTATTACAGACTCTAGTTCTATCCAGGTTGCTGCGAAATTCATGATTTCGTTCTTTTTTATGGTTGCGTAGTATTCCATTGTGTATATGTACCACATTTTTTTAATCCAGTCCTCTTTTGATGGACAGCAAGGTTGCTTCCAGGTTTTTGCTATTGTGAACAATGCTGCAATAAACATACGAGTGCAGGTATCTTTTTTATAAAGTGATTTGAGTTCTTCAGGGTATATTCCCAGTAGAGGGATCGTGGGGTCATATGGGAGGTTGGTGTTTAGAGCTTTTAGGAATCGCCACACTGCTTTCCACAGAGGTGGACTGTCACTGTTAAGGGACCATTTTCTCTCTCCCATTAGACTGACATAGGCTGTCTCCATCATTGCTGTGCCGCCCCCCCCCCCCCCGAAAAGCTGCTCAATCACTATCACTGAACAACTTAATTTAAGACACCAGACCACAGCAGCATTGCAGGTGAGGGATGATGAAGCCAGAGCTGAGGCTGGGGAAGCGGGCAGGGGTGAAAACAAAGGACTGCCTTTTCTGTTCCTCCTCCTCTTCCTTCCTTACTACTCCCTCTCCACATTCCCACTGTCTCTTTCCCCATGCTTGACCTCTGATTTCATAACCTCAGTCTTTGATCCTGCTGTTGAAATTGTTCCCTTTAGAAATAAAACAGGCTCTAACCTTGGGCCTTGACTCTAACCCCGCCCACCCACAGATAAGGCTCTGGCAGGAACAGAGCTAATTCATGGGGGTGGGGGCGGGATGGTGGAATGATGAGGACACCTCTGGACAAATAACCTTGCAGAGCTCAGGCTGACCAACCTGCTGAGAATGGGCAGTTCTAGTCCCTGAGCAGGTTACTCTGGCACTGGTGCTTTCCCTGTGGGAGAAGCAGTGGACCTACATGGGTGGTCAGCTTAGAGACCAGCTATCACAGGGCCCTATTGCCCACCTACCATTTTCCTTCTTCTATCTTGCAATATGGACATGGTGGCTAGAACTCCAGAGCTACCTTGTGCCATCAGGAAACCTATAGAATTGTATCAGAGTTCAATCAGGGCAGAGAACTCCATGGGTAATATGGAGTGAAGAATTCATTTTCATTTTTATTATATTTATTTATTTTTGAGTTGGAGTCACTCCATCACCCAGGCTGGAGTGCAGTGGCACACTCACAGCTACCCCACCTGGGCTCTGGAGATACTTCTGCTTCAGCCTTCCAAGTAGCTGGAACTACAGGCACACACCACCATGCCCAGGTTCTTTTTTTTTCTTTTTTTTTTTTAAGTTGTAGAGATGAGATCTCGCCAAGTTGCCTGGGTTGGTCTCGAACCCATGGGCTCAGGCAGTCCATTCACCTTGACCTCCCAAAGTGCTGAGATTACAGACTGAGCTACAGAGCCCGGCCTGAAGATTTTATTATGGGAGTTAGGCTTTACACAATTGTGAGAAGAACTGGGGATTTTTAAAAAAACTGAACAGGGAATTGAAAAATCAGAGAAAGCTCCCTGACCAAACCTGGCACTGACGAATGAGTGAAAGCCTGCAGAAATCTCGAAACTAGGTACACCCACTGTTAGAGAAAGATCATGAAGGAGCTGATAAGAAATTTCTCTAGAAGATTGTTGGTTCTTTGTGTTCCTCCCCTGTGAATTAACAACGAAGTATCGGGTAGTGGGCTCGGGACACTTTTGATCACCATGGCTCGCCGCTGGGATGGAGAGCAGGATGCAGGTTAATAAGACTGAGGAGAAATTAGACCCCATCTGCAATTCTGCGTCTGTCGCCCAGCACCTCTGACCTAGGACAACCTTGACAGCAGATTAGCTGCTGCTTCACTTGGGCCTCCCAAATCTTGCACAGCATCACTCCCAGATAATTCTACTCTAAAACCATTCAGGGAAGTGAAAGCAGGTAGATGAGAACACAACAGAGGGCAGAGTTCTGGTTTCTGGTGTACCATATACTCCAGAGACCCAGTCATCAGGGGTTCCCACACTTTTGTGAGTTTTACCTCCTGAAAGTCTACCAGGTTCTCACAGTGAATATCAAAGATAAATCCCCTTCTGGCAGGGGAAAGAGGAAAGAACAATTTTAAAATACACCAGAGCATTCTGTATTCCTTTTTTAAATGTTCATTTTAGATTCAGGGGGTGCAAGTGCATGTTTGTTACGTGGACATATTGTCTGTGGTGGAAACTGGCTCTCACTATACTCAATAGGTAATTTCTGAACCCATACCCCCTCTCTGCCTTCTCCCTTGTTGGCGTCCCCTGTGTCTGTTATCTTCATTTTTGTCACCATTTGGCAGCCACATATAAGTGAGAAAAAGGTGTTTGTTTTTGTTTCTGTGTTAGTTCACTTAAGACAATGATCTCCAGTTTCATCAATGTTGCTGCAAAGGACATGATTTCACTCTTTTGTATGGCTACATAGTATTCTACGTTGGATATATGCCACATTTTCTTTATCCTGTCAATCATTGTTGGACTTAGGTTAGTTCCACGATTTTACTATTGTGAATAGTGCTGCAATGAACATACGAGTACAAGTATATTTGTTATATAATGTTTTCTTTTCTTTGGGGTAGATCCCTAGCTGTGGGCTTGCTGGTTCGAATGGTAATTCACTGTTTAGTTCTTTGAGAATTCTCCATACTGTTTTCCACAGAGGATGAACTAGTTGACATTCCCACCAACAATAAATGAGTGTCCCTTTTCTCTGCAACCATGAGTATATCTGTTGCTTTTTGACTTTTTAATGATAGCCATTCTGACTGGTGTGAGGTGATAGTTCACTATGGTTTTGATTTGCATTTCTCAGTTGATTAGTGATGATGAGCTTGTTTTCATATGTTTATTGGCCGCTTGTGTGTCTTCTTTTGATAAGTGTCTATTCATGACCTTTGCCCACTTTTTGATAGGGTTGTTTGTTTTATTCCATGTTGAGTTGTTTGAGTTCCTTGTAGATTCTGGAAATTAGCTTTTTGTCTGAGGCATAATTTGCAAATATTTTCTCCCATTTCATAGGTTTCTGTTCACTCTGTTGATCATTTCTTTTGCTGTACAGAAGTTTTGAGTTTACTTAAGTCTCATTTGTCTATTACTTTTTTTGTTGCAATTGTTTTTGGGGTCTTCACCATAAATCCTTTGCCTAGGCCTATGTTCAGAAGAGTGTTTGGTAGGTTTTCTCCCAGGATTTTTATAGTTTCAGGTCTCGTGTCTAAGTCTTTAATTTCGTGTTGAATTAATTTTTGTATATGATAGGAGATAGGGGCCCAGTTTCATTCTTCTACATATGACTAGTCAATTTTCTCAGCACCATTGTTTATTTTTGTCATCTTTGTCAAAGATCACTTGGTTGTAGGTGTGTAGATGGCTTTATCTGGGTTCTCTAATCTGTTCCATTGATCAATCTATGTATTCTTGTACCAGTATCAAGCTGTTTTAGTTACTATGGCCTTGTTCTATAATTTAAAGTCAGGCAGTGTGATGCCTCCACTTTTGTTCTTTGTAATTAGGATTGCTTTAGTTATTTGGGCTCTTCTTTTGGTTCCATGTAAACTTTAAAAAGGTTTTTGTTGTTGTTGTTGTTGTTGTTTTTAGTTCTGCGGAAAATAATGTTGATATTTTAATAGGGATTGCACTGAATCTGTAGATTGCTTTGAGCAGTATGGTCATTTTAACAATATTGATTTTTCCAATCCACGAACATAAAATGTTCTTCCATTTGTTTGTGTTGGCTACGATTTAGCATACTAGTGTTTTGTAGTTCTCCTTGTAGAGATTTTTCACAATAGTTTGTACTTGTTATCAAAGCCTCTCCTCAGGAAAAACTATTTAACTAGAGTGTGACCTGCTAGGGTTTTTTTGTTTTGTTTTTGAGTTAGAGTCTCACTCTGTTGGCAAGGTTAGAGTGCAGTGGCACGCTCACAGTCACCCCAACATCGACCTGCTGGGCTCCGGTAATCCTTCCTCCTCCGCCTTCCAAGTAGCCGGAACTACAGGTGCACGCTACCATGCCCAGGTAATTTTTTTATTTATTGTAGAGATGAGGTCTTGCCAAGTTGCCCGGGCTGGTCTTGAAGCACAGGGCTCAGGCAATCTACTAGCCTCAGCTTCCCAAAGTGCTGGGATTACAGGCTGCTGAGCCACCGAGCCCGGCCCTTGTTAGGGGTTTTATCTGAGTCTAACTGAAAAATAAATACCCAGCCCTAGCTGGCTCTCTAAGCTTCCATTTGGATGAAGGGAAACACCCATCTCCAGTTCATTCCAGTCTACTCCAGTCACTCTATCCCACCCAAGTGGTGGGAAAAAAAAAACAAGAAACACTTGTGAAGTTCGCAGTCCAGAGGCACAGGCTTACTAAAAGGCTTACTAAGAGACCACTCACAGGACTATGCAATATTTCCCCATCCCCCACACTATACCATCACATTACTACAGACCTATTTACAAAAGCAGCTTTTACCCAATACATTATGCATAGATATTAAATTAAAAATGACAAGGTGTACTAGAAGGCAAAAAACACATTTTGAAGAAACAGAGCAAGCATCTGAGCCAGAATCAGACATGGCAGACATGTTGAAATTATCAGACCAAAACTTAAAACAATTGTGATTAATATGCTAAGGAATCTAATGGATAAAGTAAACAGCATGCAAGAACAGATAGGCAATGTAAGTAGAGAGACAGAAAATCTAAGAAATAACCAAAAAGAAACCCTAGAGCTCAAAAACACTGTAACAGAGATTTTAAAAAATGCCTTTGATTGGCTTATTGGTAGAATGAGCGTATCTGAGAAAAAAGTCTTTTAGCTTGAGGATATCGAAATAGAAACCTCCAAATCAGAAAAGCAAGCTGTAGAAAAACCAGAATATCCAATAACGGTGGGACAGCTATACAAAGTGTAACATATGTTTAATAAGAATGCCAGGAGAAAAAGAAGAAATAATAAAAGAAATATTTAAAACAATACTGACTGAGAATTCTCCCCAAATTAATGCCAGATGCCAAAACATAAATTCCATAAGCTCAGAGAACACCAATCAGGATAAATGGTGTTAAACTACTCCTAAACTTGTCATTTTCAAACTACAGAAAATTAAAAGGATCCAGAAGAAAAAACACCCTACCTACAGAAAAGCAAAGAATGATATCCACCTTTTCCTCAGAAATCACGCAAGCAAGAAAAAGGCAAAGTGAAATATTTAAAGTATTGAGAGAAAAAAACCCCACCAGCCTGGAATTCTGTACCCTGGGAAATTATTATTCAAATGTGAAGGAGAGGAGTGGTGTCATCAACATGGCAAAATAAGAGGTCTCAAGCTCATAACTCTCACACATGAAAAAATAAGAATTACGTATCCATACACAGAAAAAAGTATCTTTGTGGAAGTCTTGGGATTTAGATAGGAAATTGTGGGACCCTGGTAAAGCCCAAGACCTAGGATAGCTGTTCTGAGAATGCAGATCTACACCCAGGTGGCAGATTCACTGATCATAATCCCAGGTCCAAGCCCAGAAATGACCCTATTTCCCAAGGGGCATGGCTGTAGCCCCATCTGACCTTGAGCCTATAATTTTAAAATCTGCCAAGGGATTTAGGAAGAATCATGAATACCAAAGCTTCTTAGCAAGAAGCTTGTCTGCTCACCAACATGGGTCTTAACAATACACGTAGACTGAAAGTTTCCCTGTGGTTCAGATCCAGCCCCCCTTAGCTTAGTACTGTTTGCATGAGGACCCAGAGGAAGATTTGCTCATATCTTGCAGCCCAGGAGTTACCCATTTATCTTAGCCTTCTTGATGGTCTTGCCAGCTTCTGTCCCACAGCATATCCAGAGGGTGAGCATTTTCAGCTCCAGCACCTCTTGCTACAGTCAAGAAACTATCCTGCCCATATACTGAGAACTTCTGGGAGACATGTGCCTCTCTGGGTCACCAGATCTGCTGTAGCAGAGCCTAAGGGGGATAGTCTTGACTCCAACTCCTCTTGCTTCAGTCTGGGAACTTCCCCACCTGTATCGAGAACTGCTGGGAAGCACACCTGTCTGGGACACTGGCCGGGACAGGCAACCAAACTTGAGTTGTTAGCCAGCTTTCCCACACAGTCCAAGTACTCTCCTTGGCACTTTCCCAGGTCCATATGGGCCAGGGCACTGAACCAACCTCAAAGCCCTTACATGACTCACAGTGCACCTGGGCTTAGGATATCCTTTAATGCCGAAACAGTTGCAGCAGTCACAGACTTAGGGAACACAAGTCAGTCTTCTTAGAGCTTCTGAACAGGCCTACTGAAAAATGACAGGCACAAACAAAGTCAGACTGTGAAGACTGAAACAAATACCTGATTCTTTAATGCCCAGACATTGATGTACATCCATGGGCCTCAAGAACAAGCAGGGAAACATGACCCCACTAAGTAAACAGAACAAAGTGCCAGTAATTGACCCTAACAGAATAGATAAGCATGATATGTCAAAAAAAAATTCAAAATAGTAAGCCTCAATAAAACAGAAAAACGATTCAGAAATTTTTCAGAGAAATTTAACATATTGCTATAATAAAAAAATGCAGGAGACACTCTTATGAAAATTTGAACTGTCCACCAATTCCTGATCAAAACCCCAAGTGCCCATGCCATAAGAGAAAAGATAGACAAGTGGGATCTCATTAAACTGACAAGCTTCTGCAAAGCCAAAGAAACCATCAACAGAGCAGGGAGACAACCCACAGACTGGGAAAAAATATTTGCCAACTCTGTGTCTGACAAAGGCCTAACATGTAGGATCTACAAGGAACTCAAATGTGCTGAAAAGAATAAAACAAACAGCCCCACTACAAAGTGGGCAAAAGATATGAATAGACAGTTCTCAAAAGAAGACATATGAGCAGCAGATACATGAAAAAATGTTCAGCCTCACTAGTCATCAAAGAAATGCAAATTAAAACTACACTGAGATACCACCTAACTCCAGTCTGAATGGCCATCATCAATAACTCCAAAATAACAGATGCTGGAGAGGATGTGGCGAAAAGGGAACACTTCTACACTGTTGGTGGGAGTGTTAACTAGTACAGCCTTTGTGGAAAACAGTGTGGCGATTCCTAAAAGTTCTAAAAATCGACCCTCCATTTGACCCTGCAATCCCCCTACTGGGAATATACCCGGAAGAACTCAAATCACTCTATAAAAAAGATACCTGCACATGTATGTTTACCACAGCATTGTTCACAATAGCAAGAATATGGAACCAACTGTGCTGCCCATCAAAAGAGGACTGGATCGTTTAAATGTGGTACATATACACCATGGGATATTATGCAACCATAAAGAAGAACAAAATCATGAACTTTGCAGCAACCTGGATGCACTTAGAGTCTATAATACTGGGTGATCTTTCACAGAAACAAAGAACTGAGTATCACAGGTTCTCACTCTAAGTGGACCTTGAACAACTATTGTAACACTATAAGAAAAGGATTGACAGTAGTGGGAAACTACAGGGGGGGGGGGAAGGTGGGGTTGGCAGTAGTGAGAATCTGCCTGGGGAAGGGGGGCACATCTCATCAACAAAGATACCTGCACAATGAATATTTGTATACCTAACCCTGAATTGTACCCCACAATTTTAAAATAAAAAATTTAAAAGTTTTTAAAAAAGAAAATTTTCAGAGAAATTTAACATATTGATATAATTTTTTAAAAAGCCCAGAAATCCTAGAGCTAAATAATTCAATAAACAAAATGAAAAACTCAATAGAGAGCATCAATGACAGAATTGATCAAGCAGAAGAAAGAATCTGTGAACTCGGAGACAAGTTATTTGAAAACATACAATCAGAAGAGAAAAAAGAAGAAAAATTAAAAGTAATGAAGAAAACTTATGGGTTTATAAGATAACATCAAAAGAGCAAATGTGTGGATCATTGGAGTAGAGAAAGAAAAGTGGCCGAAAGATTATTTTTTAATGTGTGCTAGTTCCTGGTTAAAAATACTGTCCACATATCTATCTGCATATCTAGTCAATCTTTCTAATGAAGTTAGTTAGCATTTGTGTTTACATATTCTTTATAAAACAAAACAGTTGATTTTTGTGATCACCTTAATGTCTCTAGTATAATTGTAAATGTGCCAATTTATCCTGTTTTTCAGTGAATCTTTGCACTATGTATTTATAACTATGTGTTTGGGAAAATACATAATATATTACATGTGTCCTATACAAAAAAGAAAGATTTTTTTTTTCAAATAATATCAGAAAACTTTTGACACCCAGAGAAAGGTACAAATATCCAGATACATGAAGTTTAAGATCACCAGTCAGATTTAATACAAATAAGACTAGTCCAAGACATACAATAAAATTGTGGTAGGTCAAAGACAAATGAAGCATTCTGAAAACATCAACAGAAAAGCAGCATATTACATATAAGAGACTTCCAATATGCCTAGCATCAGTCTTCTCAGCAGAAACTTCTACAGACTGGAAGAGAGAGAGAAATTATATATTCAAAGTACTGAAGAAAAAAAACCTGTCAACCAAAAATACTGTATTCATATTTCTTCTTCAGAAATGAAGTAGAGATAAAGACTTTCTTAAACAAACAACAGCTGAGAGAGTTTATCACCACTAGGCTAAAGGGGGTTCTTCAAATCAGAAGGAAAAGACTTTAATGAATAACATTAAAACATCTAAAGATATAAAACTCACTGGTAAAGGTAAGTATACAGTATGAAGGGTAAAATACAAAATAATAACTACAATATATACCATATATTATATACTATATATTATATACTATAATAACTACAATAATTTGTTAAGGGGTATGCAATATAAAATTATGTAAATTGTGGCATTCATAATTCAAGATGTGGGGAGTAGAGTGTTTTGGAGTTTTTTAATGCAAAGTTAAGTTATTATCGGTTTAATATGACCTGTTATAGCTATAAGATGTTTTCTGTAAGCCACAAGGCAAAAAGCTATAATTGATATGCTACAGTAAAAAGCAAGGAATCAAAACAAACTACTAGAAAAACATCACTTAACTCCAAAGGCGATAGGAAGAAAAGAAGAAAAGGAAAAACAAAGATCAGTTTTTAAAAAAACTTGAAAACAATTAACAAAGTGGAAGTTACCATTGATACTATTCTCTATCAATAATTATCAGAAATATAAATTGATTAAATTGTCCAATCAAGATACGTGGAACAGTAGAATGGATTTTTAAAAACCCAGATATATGTTGTCTACAAGAAACTCACTTAACATGTAAGGACACACACAGTACAAAAGTGAACAGATGGAAACAGATATTCTATGCAAATGGAAACCCCAAAAAAGAGTAGTTATATCAGATAAAATAGGCTTTAATGCAAATACTGGAAAAAGAGACAAAAAAGGTCATTATATAATGATAAAGGGGTCCATTCAGTAAAAAGACATAACAATTATAAATATATATCCACAAAATATCAGAGCATCTAAATATATAAAGCTTATTAATAGATTTTGTTTCTAAAATCCTGTGGAGACACTGAAGTGATCCAAAAAGATGAACTTCTTAGTGAAGTATAAAATTTCTTGTGAAAAGTAAAATATTTTAGAGCAGTGAATGCTTGATTAAATCAATTGATTGGTAAATGACTTACAAATGGCAAAGAATTTACAAACAAGTTTATGCATTTTACATTAAAATCTAACATGCTTAACATTTAAAAATACTTGTCATGCTAGAAAGTGTTTGGAAAAGATACAGAACCATAAAAGTTGCTAGCACACAAATGGAGTGACTAGTGTTTTTTAAAAAACCCTGACAAACAGAGCCAAGAAAGGCCACCAAGAGAAGGTCCTCACACATGTATGCCTGGTAACAAAACTGTAACAAAAGATCTGCAAACATAACAACCTTGCACAAAGGCCATCACAAACTTATACAAAGCCAAGGACATCTGCCTAGCAACTGTTTGTTTAACCAGAGTGGTGTCACCTTTTGTGCTGATCTTCGTATCCAAGGATAGCTATCTCCAAACAATTATGTACTCCTCCTCATTCTTTCTTTAAAAACCTTTGTCGTCCTTTACCTCCTTGAATACACATATAGTTTGCTATGACACACATATCACATTGCAAAGCTCTGCTTCTGAATAAATGTCTTTATTAGACACCTTCTCTCTGTTTCTTATTTAGGTTGACATAAATGGTGTCATAAACGTGACTATAAACCACTACCATGCCTAGTGTAGCAAGATCACTATAAGGAATTGGTGACTCTTGAAACTGGTGTACAGCACTCATTTAACCCTTTAAGCTATTGTCTTCCATGGCTTGTCTTTTCTATCCTGGTGAATTTTTTCTCAGGTCAAGTCTCTCTCTTTTTAGTAGAGCTTTTTAAATATAATCTTGGGATCTAGTTTGGTTATAAGGCCACTAAATAAAGAGGTTTACAACCCTTCTGGGATATGAAAGACTTTTTGTCTTTTCTGGTAAGTCTTTCCTCATATAAAGATAAGTAAGTGTCTTTTGGGTTGAGTACTCTGGTCTCTAGACAATTTACATTCTGTCTGTGAGGCATGCCTTTTCTGGTAAATTCACTTTCAGTCTGCACGTCTAATTTAATATTTTGTTTGACCTGCATGTCCGGGTTAAAATTTCTATGGACACTCTTATTTTGGTTTATTTTGATTTAGTTTTATGCTTACTTTTTTCTGAAAATCTTCCAAGAGAAAAAAATAAGCATTTCAAATGGTGGGTACAGGGTAGCTAATTAAAAGCTGCTAGGGTGGTCACCACCATCTAAAACATTTATCTAAATGCCTGACATTCCCTGATATGATTTATAGAATGTTCTTTGCTCTTGAGAGATTACTAAGAAATGGAAGGGGATTCTCAAACATTTAAGTCCTGTTAGGTTTTGAAGTACACCAATTGGCCACATATTATGGCTTATTTTTTTATACATTTTGAACCAATGAGCAAAATTACATTAAAGAAAATTCAGAGTTCAAATGATCATTTTCTGAACTGCTTTAAAAACCTGCAACTAAAGAGTTAAACATGTATAGCTTCCTAAGTTTTCTATCTCTGTATTTTGTCCTACCTACTTTGAATCTGTTGGGTTATTCATTTATTTATTTATTTTGAGTTGAAGTCTCACTCTGTCGCCCAGGCTACAGTGCAGTGGCACAATCACAGCCACCCCTGCTGGACTCGGGTGATCCTTTCGCCTCAACCTTCTAAGTAGCTGGAAATACAGGTGCATGCTACCACTCCCGGCTAATTTTTTTTATGTATTGTAGAGACGAGGTCTCATCAAGTTGCTCAGCCTGGTCTCAAACTCCTGGGCTCAGGTAATCCTCTTGCCTCAGCCTCCCAAAGTGCTGGAATTACAGGCTTGAGCCACCACACCCAACCTGTTGGCTTTTCTATTGGCATTGAGATAAAAACTCTACTTGTGGTATTCCAGCTAAGATCAAATAAAAGTCTTAAAAGACTTTCAAATTAATGACACTATAAATTACAACTGTTCCATTGTAACCAACAACCTAGACACCTTTTGAAAAAGTAAACTTAGGTTTGTCTGACTTAGTGTAAAGGAAAAACAACTAGGTAAATGTTTATAAAAGT
Source organism: Tarsius wallacei (assembly GCA_963574415.1). Lineage (NCBI taxonomy): Eukaryota > Metazoa > Chordata > Mammalia > Primates > Tarsiidae > Tarsius > Tarsius wallacei. The sequence continues at coordinate 16,414 of CAUYQG010176584.1, forward strand.
TAAGTTGACATATCATATGAGTCAAAATCTTGTGCTCAGAGCAATAATATAAGGTATCATTCTGTCCAGCACATAAATTTTGCTTTGTTTTCCAAGCAGGGGCTGAAAAGAAAACGCCAAGGAAAAGAAGATGAAAGAGATTTCTTTAAAAAAAAATAATTAAACTGGTATGTAAACTGCTTTACTCAAAATTGTGGTCCATGCCCTACATTAGATTATCTGTCTCAGCTAAGAAAACTTAACCATGTGAACAGGTCCCAATTTTGTCGGAAATGTCATTTGGATCAAACTATCATTTATACACTGGTGAGTTTGCATTATTCTCTCGTGACTGAAATTCTAAAATGAATTTTACAAGCTCATTCTGTGTGTTTGCATATGTGTTAAGATATGTTTATGTATATGTTCATTTATTAGGTTTTATGCTGTGTCTACATGGTAAAACATGGCATAGTTTGCCAGAAATCCTTAAGAAAACTTACTCAAATTAGCCAAATAAATGTACACTGATAAAAAATATAACAAACATAGTAATTAACTCAAATGTCCTTCAGTTCACATGGTAAATAATTCTTTAATAAATAATCTGACTTTAAAATGATCAGTTAAATAAAAACAGACATGTCTCCAGAATTATCAGCATACATGTTCGCCTGAGTTTACAGTTCAAACAGTTTCATATGTATCTGCGCTAGGTGTTTTAAGTTGTCTGGGTTTAAGCCGGGCTCGGTGGCTCAGCCTGCTGTGTGAAAGCAAGGGGGGAGGCAATGGGGTCACAACCCTTGAGCACGTTCTTGTGCCCCAGGGTCATCAGTGCTGCCATTCACGCAGACCTCCAAGGCTGGCTCCCAACATCTCTCCCTTTTTTGTTTTTAACACGTAGCCATGAAACTCTGTATTGAGTTGAGAAATACTGTTTTTTAGTGCCTGAAAGATGACGGGAAGCATACACAATAACAGTAGAATCATTCCTCCACGAATTCCCACATTAATGAGTATAGAAATCAATGATTTTTGGTTAACACATGAAGAAAAATTGCTGAAAATAGAGCTTAGCCAATTCAGTAGACTTAAATTGTTTTTCAGCAATACTAATATCCTGAAGTTTTTGGTATAATTTAGTTAGATCTGTACTCAGATCCGGATGATTCCAAATTCCAAGGATGTGATTCTTAATTTTATCCCAGGTATGGATGGACTTGTTCACCTGCAAAGGAGTGAGACAAATCCATTTAAACTCTGAATGACATTGCAGAGCCAATTTAATCTTTTGAGTCATAAGTCTTCTTATCCTATAGTAAGAACAGTTATTTCCAAAGCATTAACCTTACTCTCCAACTAACGATTATTTCCTGGGTGGCCAAAGCTATAGAAACATTCTTAGACAACTGATTAGCAAACGTAGCTGTATGAACTTCCTTAGATAACGCCACTGCTGAAACCGTAACTGAAGTAGCTATAGCAATTAAAGCTGTAATGCCTAAAATTAAAGTAGCTAGAATTCTTTTTTGTCTTTCCAAAAGAGTTAGCTTCATACAATGTTTGCAAACCATGTTTATCATGCCAGCGAGATGACAATTGTACTGGAACTATTAAGTAAGGAGGCTGTCTGAGAATAACAAATCCCTTATAAGAAGCATCAGTTAAACAATTAGTTAACACACATTGCTTACAAGATACATTATAAACATCATTTTGACGTTTTATGATTAAAAACTGGTAAGTGTCCCATACCAAAAATACATAAGGAGATTGTAAACAAACCCTTATTTTATAATGTTGAACTCCCCCACAAGGCCGGGACAATATGACCATATCTATGGCAGCAACAATCTCCATAAATGAGGCTGGACAATTTGTTTGTTCCCAATGACAGTTGTTAACACTGGAGATACCCATCCATTAATATGCCATCTAGCTGGAGTAAGAATATCCTCAGGGGATTTGTTAACATTAGTAGTTGAATCTGTATCCCAATCGAAAATAGTGGTCTCAGGTTGGGCAAAGGATATGTAACTCTTGATGAATATACACATTCTCTCCAAATAGGATAATATCAGACTGAATAAGTAACCAATCCTTATCTGTATTATTAAAGTAGCTAGAATTCTTTTTTGTCTTTCCAAAAGAGTTAACTTCATACAATGTTTGCAAACCATTTTTGGCTTTAGTTGTGTAGCGTGGGTTTGACTCTCTAGGTATTAATAAATTCAGAAGTTAAATATTTTTAGAAGCTTTCCCACCTTTAGGAAGGTGGGAAGGGCTATTAGTAATTAAAGTTTTAACAGTAGATGTTAAACAAAAAGGCTTATAATAGGAATACATAGAGTTATCACCAAAATAAATATGGGGAGCACAAGAGTTTTCTACATAAAAAAATTACTATTTGTGACAGTTTTTGTTTAAGAAAAAAGAGTTGACCCTTTTAGTAACTGGGTAGAATTAGTAAATACAGTGATTATCTCATTATCCCAGGTAATGGGTTGAAACACCAGAGGGTTGGGAATATATGTCCAGAAAGACTTTTTTGAAAAAATACAAACAATGAAAACAGTAGAGGGAGTAAGAGAAATATTTTGAACCAAGTCCTTTGCATCACATGTCAGCACTTTCAACTGTCTCCAAGTTGGTGGTTTGCAGGTTCTCCTGGAAGCAGCAGAACGCAGTTGTGGTCGTGGAGGCCTCTCGAGAGTTTTCTCTTCCTTGTTGTCAGCCGAGTTTAGGTGGTTTTGTTCCTGCTTTTGGGAGCTGAGCTGTGGTTGGGGTGGGAGGCTGGACATGCTTAATTAGGTGGTCAGGAACCCAAATAGGTGAAATAAACTTTGGGCATTCTGATGATGAAGGGCATGGGAAGCGGTGGTTGCTAGTAAAGGGAAAGCAAAAATCACATAGCCTTATTAGCAAGAACATTGCCTTTAGATAATGGACCAAGGAATGAGTAGTATAAACAGGCTCTGTGCTAGCACAAATATGCAATTGAATGGCCTGTAAAAGAACAATTATGTTAGTGGGGGAGGAGGGAGAGACAGTATGAAGACTAGCAGTTTTCAAATGATGCAGTATACCTGCAACATAATGTCAGTGTTGAGATTAAAATGTTTTTTAGGGAGGTTTGCAAAGGCCTGGCAAGCTGCAAACAGTTTAACTCATTGAGTGGATTTATAATCTGTCTGAAAATGAGAAGCAACGCCATTAATAACAGTACTGCTATTTTAGAAGAGGAGCCGTTTGTAAAAACCAAGTAGCATTCTGCAGAGGTTGAGCACTGGTAACCTGAAGAAAGATAAAAGAATGATTTTTTGTAAAAGTAAGAAGTGGAGAAGGAGGATAGTGGGAGTTCACTTGCCCAGGAAGTGGGCTACAGCCAACTGCCACACAGGGCACATTTTACAAAGCCAAGTTATCTGAGGAGCAGTGTAAGGTACTACAATTAAAACAGACTTATGGCCAAAAAAGCTTTCTGGCTTTTACATCTCATGTTTGACATAATTATACCATTTTTTGAACCTTTTATTTTTGTTTTATACTTTTCTAAAATAACCAGCCATTCTATTATAGAACAAAAATGTACCATGTAAGATTTTTTCCTATACAATTATTTTTTATTTCTTTATCCTTTTTTACCAAAAACATATCTCATACCAACAACCCCCTTTAACCAAAGCAGTAAGTGTATATGCAGTGGAAGGGTTTAGATAAGGGTTAACATAGAATTATTAAGGAAATTTAAAGCTAAACAAAAGGCACCTAAAAGGCACAGTGGTGAGGGCAAAGAATAATATGAGTATTAATTTTGTTTATAATGTCCCTTTCTAATAATGGAGTTAAACACATTGACATAACAAGGAGGGAACGTTGAAATATTTTATCTCCCAGAACACATGGAAGTAACGGCATAATAAGGGGCCTGGATATAATGCCCTGTATCCCCACAACCAAAAGGGGTGGAGTGGACCGGGAAATTCAAGCAGAGCTGAACATGCAGCTTCCACCAAAGCAGCAGACAAAAACTGAAACACTTCCTGCTTATGTTTGTGGTCCTGTACTCTTTTCTCTTCCCAGTTGTTAAAGACTTTAAAGGCCATGTCCAATAGTTATAGTTGAGAGGTTTGTAGGCTTTTGTAGGCTTTTTGAGAGGTTTTTCTAATTTTTGGAGTTTGCACCTAATATCCAGTGTTGACTGAGAGATAAAATACATAGCCAAAAGAACTTGTCCCTCCAGAGAGTTTTAAATTAATATTAGTAAACTACTGCAATGTCTAAGAGAGGCGACTTAGAAACATTGCTGGATTTCTATCTGGTCTTTAAAAAAAAAAAACCTCCTTTATTTTGTCATAGTTAACCTGTTTAATAACACCTTTTTTGTAGCTAGTTAACAGGATTAATTTATATGATCCCTTTACTTTCGTCTAGGAAGAAGGTTGATATAGTCCCCGTTTATATATAACTTGAGAGAAATTTATCATAAGAAAACAACAAAGAAGAATTTTTAACTTCCTTTTGTCCCAGCCACCCCCTTGAGAAGAGACCTATTAAGCCATGTGGAAACTTGAATGGGCTTTTCAAGTACATGTGGGGATGGTGACTGGTAGCTAATAGGGCTGCCACCAGGGGCTTATAAAGCAGTGAGGGGAGGGGGGCGAGAAGTTTGGAGGCTGGGGTGAGGTGCCGTGGCCTTTGGTACCCGCCCCTACTCTGAAGGTAGAAGAGAAAGACTGGAGGCTGGGGTCAGGTGCCGTGGCCTTTGGTACCCGCCCCTTCTCCGAAGGTAAAAAAAGACTGAAGTTCAGGGCTAGGCGCCACGGCAATAGACACCAGCCCCTCCTTCCCAGATAAAGGTGGAGGGCAAGAAGGAAGAGAAACTGACAGCGGATACCAGCCTGGTCAGACTTTGAGTTGATAGTTGGAAAGCAGGAATTGGAGTTGTAGAAGGAATAGGAGAGGACAAAGGAAGTGAAAATCTTGTTTATTTTGTTTATGTTTTTAGAAAACCCAGAATTTGCTTTGAACATTTGCAATTTATTTTTTAAAGGAGAATTTTAAAACAAACAAATAACTAATAAAGTCATAAACAGTAATGCCAGGAATTTCTAATTTTGTAAAGGTCTCCATTTACCTGATTTTTTCTTTATGACAATTATAGGAGTATTTTATGGGCTGTTTGAAGGTCCTATATGGCCAGTTTCTAGCTGCTGTTGCACCAAATCTTTTGCTGCCTTAAGCTTCTTAGATGGCATAGGCCATTGTTTTACCCAAAATTGGCTTAGGGTTGGCAGCTTTAAGAATACTCAAATCCAGACTTATCCTTTTTCTCTATGATTTTCCTCATTCCCTGGGGATAAATCATCTAACAGTGCCTGGGAAGGAACAGGGTTAATAAGGGAGTTCTTTCACCTCTTTTAATTTTGTGGGTAATCTATCAGATTCTTGTTGTGGATTTAAAACATCTCTAATAACATTCCATAAAGCAAAAGCATTTAAGGGCACTTGTTCCAGGCCATGGAGAGTGTAATACAGCTTTAATTCCTCCCCAATCTTTGTCCATGATGTTAAATTAACGGTGCCTTTTTTAGGGACCCAGGGGCACTGTACTTGCACAAAATGAAAATAACAAGATAATTGTATAGAAACTTTAATTTATCTTCTAGTAAGCATATGCATCAGAATACTTATGAACAGCTTTTTTTCTTTAGATTCACTCTGGCCCATGATTTTATCACGGCTCTTAACCTGCTCACTCTTCCTTGCTCTGCCTGTCTTTACAGAGGGGTCCATGGCACCCTGAGTGAGGTCCTATCCGTCCTGAAAAAAGAGAAAGCTTACCTTTTAGGTCCCACGTTCGGGCGCCACTTGCTGGAGTCCTGCTCCCACAAAGTCCAAGGGTACCCCAAAGGTGGAGACGGCATAGGTGTTTGAGGAGAAAAAAACGGAGAAAGAAAGAGAGAGGGGAGAGAAAGAGAGACTGGACACCTGTTAAAAGGGTGCAGATGCCATTTTATTGTGGGTAGTTGCAAGCTTATATTTCTCTCTACAAGGAAAATAATCCCTGCAAGTTGCTGCCATGGAGCAAGTTAAAATCATCATTACAAAACAAATCACTTACAACAAATTACATGGTTTCTTTTTGTGATATTAAAACGATGCTTAAGTTTTAGAATTCTCCTCCGTGCTTGGCCAATGTTCTCTCTAAGGGCAGAGACTATTTACACCCAAACAACATAATCCCAATATAATGATGTTACCCTGTAAAAAACAGTCCCCACAACCCACCAATATAAAATCTCAAAATTATAAAACTATAAAGCTTCTCATTAAACAACTTTAAAACAGAACTCATATCCCAAATTAACTAATACATAGTATGATCTTT